>BGPR01003837.1:0-14038 GCA_013235015.1 Araneus ventricosus | reverse complement strand
TTTTTTACGCAAAGATAAAAATGGAAATACTGATTACCATCTGCAACCAAAAAATTTAATAGAAACATCATAAAACCTAAAAATCCTTTCTTAAGTTGAATTTCGAAGGCCTGTGTACATAAAGCTTCAAATAGTAAATTTCTTCTTGATATTATAATTATGCAGTTTGATAATATTATGTAAAAGAAAATATTCTCCCTCTCAGAAACAAAGGAAATTCTTCTGAGTACTTCAAAATTGCTGACATGAGCTGCTGAATAAAAAAAAAGAATTCCCACGACTTAAGTGGTTCTAGCATAAATGATAGCAAGAAAAAACCCGAAATAAAAATATAAAACCCATGGTTTAAATTTTAAGCACAAAAAAAATGTATTTTAACAAAATTGTTCTTAGAAACACAGTGAATAGATTCCAATATTTTTGGTTCTCACATTTCACAGGGCTGTATGATTTGTGTTTACAGACAATTTAGAAATTTTGTCGTATGATTCCAAAATATTTCATTCCAAACTTATGTTTATTATTAAAATTTCATCTGCCTGTGCGATTTCGGTTTTCAAATAATTCGATAATTTTATGGAATGATTTCAATACCATACATTGCAATCATATGTCAAACGACTTTTCCTTACAAAAATTTCACAGGCTTTTATGATTCGAGTAGGTGAAATTTGAGTCTATGCAATTAGGGCTTCCAAATAACTAAATAATTATATAGCATGATTCCAAACACAGTAGAATCTCACTATCCGATATTCAGTTTTGAATCTGTTCTTACTTTTCATGAGGTCTGATATAGCAGCTAGAAAACATAAATCTGCAAGGAATAAAAAAGGCAGACGCGCAAAGAAGAAACAACGACTGACAATCTTGCCATTCTAATAAATCGCTGCTTCTTTATTAGATTGGTTTACTAACGACCTAAGAAAAAACATTTATTATAGTAAATTAATATTAACATTTTTGATGCGACTGCGGTAAGCTATTTTCGAAATTTGTTTCAATGCTCCTCTCTCTCTCTCTCTCTGTTTCTATCATTCCATTTTACGGTACCCGATATGACAACGCATTTCAAGCTCAATATTATTCTCTAATGTCAATCTATTCTTGAAGAATAATTATTTCGCCTTTAGGTCAGGTTCAGCTCAAGTTGATAATACGGCTAAAGCTACATGATGTATCGTTACGTTCAGTTAAATATTTCCGAATATGACCATATTATATTTCAAAATAACTAATATATTTGCACTGAATTTAGTTTTAAACAAAAGAAGATATCCCGTGCAATAAAACGTACTACTACGTTCAAAAAATTCCGAACCATTTTCAGTAGTATTCGAATATAAATCAATTCTGCGATTTCCCGCAGAACAAGCGATGAGTATCATGTGGTGAACTAGTCAATACATGTTTTAAACAGTTCAAATATATTATACTTCCTCTCTAGAAGTAAAGTATTCCCTCAAGGAAGTAGTGTTGAAATCGGCTATTTAATACGAATCTAGGTCTGAAGCAGTTTTAGTAAGAAAAGAAATCATTTTTATGCTATTTCTTATGTACATAAGTGAAAGGCATAAGTGAAACCATATATATATATATATAATGATTTCTTGGTTGTCGTCAGTAAAAAGTCGAGTTATATTCGAATTTTCTTTTATTATGGGAGAGTGACAGAATGTACGTACATCTTGGTTTAAGTTTCAAGTAAAAAAAGAGAGCAGAAAATCCCTGCATACTCTCAGATAAGGGAATAACATGTAGACATGTGATCAAAGTGAAGGGAATAATAGATATTTTTAGTAAATTACGTAAGTGTTTTAGGGAAAAGTATGGCGGCAATAAGTCGCTGATTTCGCGATTTGTGATGGCGCGTGGAGGTAATTAGAATATTCTTTTAATAATAAATATGCCAAAACGAGAGATTTAATATACCTCCAGCGCGGGAAATAAAACGAAGCTGGAGTTTAAGAAAAGCGATTTTGAAATACATTAATATAGTACTAAGATTTTAAAATATATAATATTAGAATTTAAAGCAAAATTAAGCGAGATTATTACATATATATATATAGATAGATAGATATCTTCTCAGTAAGTAAAATATCCCCTCATGGAAGTAATGCTGGAATCAACTATTAAGTAACAACTTAGCTAGATCTTAAACAGTTTTAGCAAGAAAATAAATCACTTTTATGTTATTTCTTATATACAAAAAAACCCCACGAAACCATGCCTTGAATCTTCAACGCTTACAAAGGAATATCTGTTATGACAAGCAGTTTCACCGGATATTAATTAGGTTCCTAACATTGTTCCCTAGTATCAGTTTGTTCTTGGGGAATAATTAGTTTGACTAGAGCTCTGAAACAGTGAACAAAATCGGACGCAAATACACAACCATAATTAGTTTTTCGATAATTCAATCTCGAAGAGACTTGATGGGAAGATCCTCGAGTTGGCCCTTCGCCAACAACAACGTCTCCAAGGCCAAAGGGTTCTTAGAACTAACTCATTACGGATTCACAAAATGGCTGAGGGCGAAGAAATTGCGGTAATAATCTTCAGATTCTTCGCTGGTACACGGTACTCCCCATAAATTTTACCCATAAATATTTCAGGAATCTTCAAGAAATATTGAACCTTCAGCTCGGCAGATGAAAATTTGAAAAGCTATCATTCGATGTGAAGAGGTCAATAAAGATCTTCATGAAATTTTGATACATTGTTTAAGGCGCAACGATGTAAATGTCAGGGGTTGACGCTGAAATATAACCCTTGTGTTTTATTTTGGACTGAAAGACTCATTTACGGCGTAAAATAAACAGTCTTGTTCATAATTTGAAACTAGTGTATTGTGATCATATAATAAACTGTAATGCAAAAATGGGATATATCTCTTTGAAAAAATTACACACCATTTTAAATCTAATACTAAAATTAACAGACGGCCTCTGTTAGCTAAGACAAATCTAGTGACTAACTCTTTCTTCAGAAATTAAAAGAAAATATGTGTGTTGTCATAATTTTATTGATAAGTAAAGAGTTCATATTTAAAATATTAACTACCTATAATTTTAAAAACATTTAGATCTTCAAAAAGTTCTGCTTCCCAACTTTTACTATACGTAGAATGATATGAGCATAATATGACCGACATAGAGAAACAATCATGGCTAAAAAAGTGTTGAAGTAATAATATATTGCAGTGACACCTCTTCAGTATGTCGTTCAAATGACCGCTCCAAAAAGACCGTACTGTTCAATCTTGGTTCAAAATGTGACGCGCTAATTACTTTAGCCATAATGGTATAGATCTAATTTTTAATAGATTTTCCAAATCATTTTCATCACATTACAGTGAAACCTCTCTGAACGGCCACCCCTCCGTTCCGAGAAAAATTGGCCGCACAGAGGGGGTGGCCGCTCTGAAGGGTTTTTGTTACAATTAGAAGATAATTGCTATATAATATAAACAAATCTGACGCATATTTCTTATTTAAAATGAAGTTTGAGACTTATCTAAAGAGAAAATAGTACTTTATTTAATGAATTTTTACATTTTTTGAAAAAGGATACAATTTGTGACTGTTTTAAGTTTTTAATGTTCTCGGAAACAACTATTCTTTCAAGTTCGTTTTTCAGTTTAAAAAGTAAATTTCTAACCGATTCGTTTGTCATTGCGTCGGAATTTCCAATGAGTTCATCTATTTTCCCCAGAGCCGCTTGAATTGAAAGTTTAGCTTGCTGACGATTACAAACCGTATTTAGAAAGTTCCTCGTCAGAGACGGAATTAGAGCCTGAAAGGCACAAAAATTCATTTGTAAAAAACATACTGGTTAGTTAATTTAAATCAATCTCAAATTAATTTTAAATTGAATTAAAAGCATTTAAAAAACGCTTACCTTCGGCAGACTCGTTAACCAAAAGGCCTTCCTCCCAATCGGCACTGTAATCATCAAAGCACTCCACTGCTGCTTCGTGCTGGAAGGATTCGGGATGGTACTCTATTCCAGCAAGTTTCGAGAGCTCTGCTAATTGATCTTCCGCCGTCGATTCGTCGAATAAATCTAATTGTCTCTCGACTTCTCTGCTACTGATTCCACAGCTAACGAAACATTTAGCATCTCCGACAGAAATTTTCTTTGAAAGTTCACTAGCACTTTCGCATCCATCCATACGTGCAATGACGTGTCGCAAAGCTCATTGTCTATATTCCATCTTGAAACATTTTATAACACCATGATCTAATGGCTGAAGTTTTGATGTCGTATTTGGCGGTAGAAATAACAGTTTGATATTTTTGAGCTGAGCTCCGTGCGCATGACACGTCGCATTGTCCAACACAAGGAGAACTTTCGTGGCTTGATTCCTCATTTTTTTGTCGAAGTTTACCCGCCATTCTTCAAAAATAGATGAAGTCATTCATGCTTTTTTGTTCGCGTACCACGACACACCAAGACGGTTTAAACCTTTCCCTTTAAAACACCTGGGTCTCTGACATCTTCAAATGACCAAGGGCTTCTCTTTCTCTCCAGCTGCGCTCACACAAAAACTAATGGTAAGCTGCTCCTTCGGAATTTTTCCACCTCTGGCTTCTTCAGATTTTTGAATCATGCTCTTATTGGGCAAAGCGCGAAAAAAGAGTGCCATTTCGTCCATGTTAAATATGTCCTCGTCATCATATCCAGCCAAAAGAAGTGGAAGACGCTCCTGCCAATCTTCACAAAAACTGGAGTCGACATCGGCTGCTTCGCCACACAGTGATCGAAAAGTAATGTTATTCCATATGCGAAATCTATCCAGCCACCCAGTGCTGGCGGAGAAATATTCAATTCCCAAAGCATCCTCAAGTTCTTTTGCCTTGTGTTGAATCATAGGTCTACTGACAGGAATTTTCTTCGCCCGAACAGTTTTAAACTATTCCAAAATAGCCTCGTTGATGTTGACATACTTTTCGTGTGTCATCCGTTTGACACCACGAAATCTTCGTACAAACAAACAAAGTCTTCGTACTCTTTCAAAATCAAATCTTTTTCTTTAATGATTTTGTTGATTTGCGTTCTTCCGCAGTAAAATAATTCAGCTAACTTTCTCGCCGATTTGCAGTTTTCATATTGACGCAAAATTTCAATGCGCTGCTCGCGATTTAGGAAAACGCGCTTCGGCATCGTTGCAACTCAGATCACTGACCATCTAATAAAACAAGCGTGAATGACATTTTTGCTCCAAAATTATCGGAATCTGCTAACAACCAATAGGACGCAATAGAAACATGAAGTGAGTAGATTTTGCTGAAAAATAGGATGGGCGAACCCAACAGGCGGCCGTTCAGAGGGGTTGGGTGGCCGTTGCTAGAGGTTATTTTAACATTAGGTCTATGGGCCGAAAAATCCGTGCCACGAAAACTTGGCCGTTAAGAGGGGTGGCCGTTCGAAGAGATTTCACTGTATTACGGTTACAATGTCTGATAATAATAATAAATTTCAACATATTTAAAATTTTAAAAATTACAACTTTGAAATCACAAGATTTTGATTGAACAATTAGTGTATGAACGATTAATGTCTATTGCTTATCCTTTACTGTAACCAGTGGCATATCCAGGAGGGTGTGTGCTATGGAGCCCCCAGAGATAAACCAGAATTATTGATATTTTTAAAATTAGTACACCTGTTTGTTCTTAATCATATTTTTTTAATGAGGGCATTTTGTTAACATTTAATAATAAACAAGATTTGATACGATTTTCTATATCTATATCATCATCGTCAGGTCTCTTTTTTTCCCTTTTTCCCTTTTTCTTCAGTTTGTTTAAGCACCTGATATATGAACTTATGATAATATATTAAGAAAACGCCTTCTCTCACTCCAATAAAATTTGGAGACGACGTCACGACGATACAAAGATTTTATGACCTCCCAACCTGGGACCCTGGATTCGCCACTGACTGCAACTATTCATCTGTAAAGATACCAATAAACAAACCCATGCAATGCTGATGACAGAGATCAACAGGGCTTCTATTCAGACAAAGGACAAGATACAGTAACTATTCACTCTAGCAGATGATCCGAAAAAATATACAGGCTGGTCATAAATTATTGGACCCATTTCAAAAATTAATTAAAAAAACTTATAATCTTACAACTATAGTTTCTTTTAAAGTTTTTTCAGATAGGTAACGCAGCGTTATGGCAGTCTAGGTGAACTTAACACATTTGAGAAGGGTTTTTTTCAACTAGTCAACGCGCCGTTACGGTGGTCTAGGTGTGTAATGGTTTCTCATGTGTGGTTCATATGTCCACATCCAATAATGATCCAATTTGTCTTTTATGGTTTTATTGACACACACAACACCACTACGACATGTATATGTATATATATATATATATAAGTTGAAATCACATGGCTTAGATTCGGATCAAAATCTACACCCGCTCGGGGGTAGGGTCAAAAGGAATCTGAGGATGAATCCCTGCGGGGGTGGGGATGACAATTCTACTTTTCCCTTTCTGGGGATTACTGTAGTCAAGTTGCCACAAGGTGGTAGTAAGTTATTGGACATCTCCCATTTTTGAGAGTTATTATCCTTGAAACTATTAAAGTTAAATGGAAAACAAAAACATACATTTGTAGGGAGTTTCACGCTCTTCAATTTGTTAAATCAATTGTAATTCGAAAACTGAATAGTTTTCGAGATACCGAAGAAAAACTAAAAAGGAAACCAGCAAACTCGCATCGACTTCTGCTGATCGGTTGCCATTACGTATGGAAATCTCTCGCTGTAGTAAATTTAGAACGCCGTAATGGTACGCCACCTATTTGAGAAAAAACTTTATTTGCTCTCTCATTTAAAAAAACGTAGTTGTAACGTTATTAGTTTTGTTATTAAATTTCGAAATGGATTCAATAATTTATGACCACCCTGTATGAAGGGACACCGACATCTCTGTGTTCCGTGCTAAGATTTTCAAACACACCCTTCCTCAATCGGCTGTTAAATACCCTATACAAAACTAAGAAAACCTCGAACCGCCTGATATGAGATCCTTCCCTTTGGATATAGAAACAATAACACGACCAGAAAAAGGAAAGATCGATATACAGAAAATTTCGAGTAAGCGATCTACTACTGAAACAAAGTTTTTTTTTAACTTTGGGATCATTTGGCAATGAATGGGAAACGTGTTATAAGGATTAACTATAGAAGTATCACTGCATTTACTCAACATTCTTTCTCCTATCCTTTTTAACATGATAATGTTGATAGGCTGGATACTGTCTCAAAATTGCATCCTATAACATATGACTTGCATAATGTGATCCTATGTTCCGTTTTGAACGGACAGTCCCGTTTTTAGGTACCAATCCCGTTGTCCCCAAGCACAGCTTCGGAACGCCGAAATGAAAGAGAGAAACCTACGGGTAAAAATTTCAAAAAAAAGAGAAAAAGAAAAAACAGAAACGAAAAATCAAGAAATCCGACGGTAGTGCCTAGTACCGCGGTTTCATACGGTTCACACATACGTTAGTCGGTCAGAAGCCTGCTCGCACATATTTCTAAACTTTTTACACAGCAAAAAAGTGACAGAATGAAATACTGGGAATGTTTTAACCAAAAATTATTGAGTGGAATTGTTCCAAACAACTAATAATTTGAATCACGCGAACTTTCGTACAATTATTGAATGTATTCTATGTCTGCCCGACACTAATGCATCCGCAGAAAGGGTCCTTCTCTTACGAATAGTTGCGGATGGGCGAAAAAACACAGTTGCAAGTCGAATTAAAGCAAGGTTAACTACCAAAGTAAATTTTTATTAATCCTGCCATGAATTTCATTCTTATTTGAAATCAACACCAAATAAACTAAAGGAAAAATTTGTTTAGAAAAATACAAGATGGCATAAATTCTATATTTTGACGTGTTCATTTCTGTTCTTTTTTCTTTTTATTCATAAATAAAAACTGAAAAAATGTCGTTTCCTTAGTTACACTTAATATCACATAAAAATTAGTTACATGTCCCGTTTTGAAGACAAAAATAAAGGGTCACTTTAGAGATGCATGATGCAAAAATTGTTCAAAACGCTCACCAGGGCAGACCGTTGAACCTATAGCTACCAAATTTGGCAGGGGTAATAGGTGATCACTAAGGGAGAGTTTTCAAAATTTTAATGAGATTTTTAATTAACTAAAAATTATTGCGCAACAATTTTTTGCTCTACTTTTAGCTACTCTAGCTTTTCAACGATATCAATTTTATTTCCATACAGTACTGTCGCTGATTTTAATAAGTATATTTTATAATACTTTTGTATATAACAATACTTTTCATTATTTTAGTGGCTACGTTTGTATATACGCCTGTTGCGAAGATATTACATTTTCTTGTGTGCATGTTATCGTTGCTATAATTAAGAGTAATTTTTTTAAAAAAATAAAAAGACAGACGAATCAAATCTAAAATATTTTCATGCTGTCATTTTTCCGAATAGAGGTTTGAGTTTACTTTATTTATTATTTTTATTTTAAAAAAAAATATTAATTTTATTGATTCAAAATAATTCATTTTTTTTATTCCTTGTCTTCGATTTTTTTTTCAAATTTTGGCGAATATTCTCTCATCCATATCCATCTGAAACAACTACCTTAGTTGTTCGCCCGAATACCATAGCGTTCCGAAATGAAGTTCAAAAGATCTGGTCAATATTCCTCATTTCTATTATTTCAAGTTCAAAAGATCTGGTCAATATTCCTCATTTCTATTATTTCAAGTTCAAAAGATCTGGTCAATATTCATCATTTCTATTATTTCAACAAGTTCACCAGTCGAAATATTAAGAGCTGTAATGAACACAAATTTTAGGATTTTGTAATGCGTTGTCTATCATATTCCCAGAAGATAACTTTCAGTTTCTATATAGAATAATGATTACCGTGGAGACAACTTAGCACCAGTATAAAATTTTTGTTGATAAGTGAAATAGACACCAAGTGATTAGGGGTACGGGATTAAGATATTTTTCTCGTTTGTTGTCAACACTAACTAGTGTATTGCATTCCTTATAAAACAATCATTCAGGAGTTTACAGAAGGAAGAAAACATTGGGCCAGTTTCTCAGCTAAAATTTTAGTTTTGAAAATCTGTCTCTGGCGAAGAAAATACATTTCTGAAGGCAAGTTCATTTAAATGTGAAAAATAATAAACCTAGCATCCATTTTGTTGCTTCTAATGCCAATTATATTTGTTCGTTATGTTGTAATTAAATTTTTTTTACATGAGGTAAGTTTGCAGAGGTAAAAAAAAAGAGGGTTTCTTTGCACCATTGAAATTTGCGGTGTAGTTGTTTTTTTAATTTTTTTGTAATAAATAAGAAGAAAAACAGCGTTTGCTTTTGCTTAAAATACACGAAAGGTGAATAAAAAGTCTGTAGAGACTTTAAGTGTAGGGATTTCCCTCCAGAGATCCTAGAAGCTTGCTTAAATACCATTTCACAAGGTTAGTGTACTCTTAAAGAGTCAGAAGTTTTTTTATACCCCAAGCTAATAGTTTGTTACAAAATAAAGTTGCTTCATGTATGGAAACCTGGAAATTCCATGCTTTTCTCCAATTAGGAGAAAAAGGCCGTTGCAACTTGTACAATCCAGTTCAGTGACTTTAGTTTTCCTATCAATAATGCAGACCGTAAATGGATAATAAATGATTATCTAACTGAGGAAAGTGTTTTTATATATAGATATATAATACACCCAACAATGACCTGATATAAGGATCTCTAAAACACTATTCTGGTTGGACCGGATACAATGGCGCATACGCTTTTATTATAATCAGATGCATTTATAATTTATTTTTTATGTATATTTCCACCCAGGTTTGCAAGAAATATGTTTAACATTGCACACAATGAGTTTTTTATTGAAATACATTGAAAAATTATTGAGCTGATTGAGTTATGAAGCTTTGAATTTCATTAGTTTAAGCCAATCAACGGTGGCCTCGAAGAAGCGCTGTGCTTTGAAAAGCGGATCTTCCTCCAGTATAAAATCTCGGTCAGTTCTGGTCACAAGGCATGGATCTTCCTTTTCTTCAAAATGTCATTTCGCCAAGACTGACTTTTATTTTACTTAATATGACTAATAGGACCAGGGGACTATGTAAAATGGTTAAATTTCGTAATTTTTCCAGGAATAGAAATTGTCTCAAAGAATATAAAATAATTCTTTACTTCGTTTAAAACATTTTTCCAACTGGAAGCACATGCGTATCTCTAACAGTTTAGAACTCAGCTAATGAGCCTCGATTAGAGATGACATCCTGTATGAAAAAAGAAGAAATAATTTTCTTCTGAAGTTGAACGTAGATTAAATTTAAAAAACGGAGGTAATTAAAAAATATTCGTATAAATTTCTTGAAAGAAATAAGCGAGGTATTCATTTCCATGCATAAAAGTAATTAAGAAAGTATAATGCGAGTGTTGAAACAGTTTACAACTAGTTCAATTATTTTAATAGCGACTCATTATCTTTTTCTTTTATTCTCTATATTTGTAGAGTAAAAACAGAGAAAATGAAATTCTGTTTTCAAGTTCCAGCCAAAAAGAAATCGAGATACTTTTTGGGAATAAACGCAGATGGAATTTTATTAATATTTTCATGTATTCATCACAATTTGATTATAATTTAAAAAAGGTAAATTTATGGATTTCGTAGTTATCAATCTGATGAGGATTTCTAAAATAAGCAATCCAAGGTAAAATAACTAAATTCTAAATAAATTAAAATAAATTAATTTTATTCCGAAAGCAATCTTATGTTATTCATAGAATAAAATTTTAATTAGATTTTCATAGAATAATAATTTAATTTATTTTCAGAACTAAATAATGAAACGGATGGAAAACTGTTTTATATTCTGCATCTATCAAGATTTAGCTAAAAATTGTCTTCATTTGTCCAAGACATCCTAGAATTAAAGTATTTAAATTTATATTGTAAAAATTACTTAAACTTATTATTACAATATTATCTTTTAACCAGGGACACCAAGAGTCGAGCCGAGCCCCGGGGTAAAATACTGGCGTGCTCCCCGCACGCCCAACACTTTTCAATTAACCATTCCACCCCCTCATGACAATAAATAATAATAACCTAATTATTTCTGCAAAGAAAATAAATGAAAAAATATAATCCCTCTCATACCAGGCTCCAATTCCGATGGATTAAAATTAAATGCTCCTGAAAATAATAAAAGTATTCTTTTCCTTATCTCAGCCGAAAGGCCCCAGGGATTTTTGTCCCACCTCCCCTCTCAGCAGGCCTGCTGTTAACATAGGTAAGCATTGCGGCTTTTTGCTACCCATTCATTAATAAATATGTATGCATTATCATGATATAGTGGAACCTCGCTTAACATGCATAATCCGTTCTAGAAGTTTACTCGCAATGCGAAACGCTCGTTAAACGAAACGATATTTCCCACATAAATTAATGTAAAATTTGATAATGCCTTCCATGCCAAAAAAATACTCAAAAATTTTTATTATGCCGTTTATTCAAAGAAAATTATAGATAAGATTATTAAGGAGCGTGAATCATCTTAATTTTTTTCTTTTATAGCAGAATCAACCAACATGGAATGCGGATACGATTTTTACAAAACAAAATAATAATAATAAAAATAAGTTTATTATTATGATTATTGATTTCAATACTTCATTTAGAGATTTTACTAATTTTTCTAAGTGTTTTAATAGAGTTGTTGAGCTTTTACATGAATTATGGTACATACCTAATTCTTTTTAGTAGGAAGCTGTCTAGAAACATTTGCTTTTTCCAACGCTTCAAAATTTGACGAAAATGCGAAACAGCATTATCATAAAATAAATTCGTAGCGCACATAGCCACTGCCATATTAGGGTGGTGCTTCTCATTGTGCGATGCAACAGTTTCAGCATTTCCCTTATTGCGCTGGAAGATTGTTGCTTTGCTGTAACCTCCTCTTCCTCTAACAAACTCTCCTCCATAACTTCTTGCTGCGAAACATAACGCAACTCCATAAACTCTTCGGTGATCAGCTCTTGATTGCGCTCTTCCACAAGCTCAATTGATATCTTTGGTATCCACCTCCAACTTGATCAAAGTCAATCTATGACTATGACCACTATGATCGTTGACTATGGGCTCCACAGAGTACTGTCTCAGACTCCTCCATGTCACATTTGTCACATTGACAAGCTTCTTCCAAGCGGAAGTAAGGGTTCTCTTGGTAACCGCTTCCCATGCATTTTTTTATCACTTTGAGGCAGGAAACGATGTGGAAGTAATATTTCTAATATTCTCTGAGAGTAAGGTTGTCTGTAGACACCATGTTTGATAAGAACCCAACACTTGACATCATGTTTCATAAGAATTAAAGCAAAATGAAAGCTCCGTGGATATCATAGCAGCAGGCGCAATATCCGGGACTTCCTCTTCTCGTCACTCGTTATGCGAAAATCGCTCGTTAAGCGAATCATTTTTAAAAATTTTATTTTGCTCGTTATGCGAGGTGCTCGTTAAGCGAAGTTCTACTGTATTTTAGATCGAGAAAAGAGAACACAGGTGTTCTTTTTCTACCAACGGTGCGTCGGAGACCTCAAGTTAGTTTTAATTCTTTGAAAAAGTCCTTTACTTCTCTTTAACGTTAATAGCATTAGGAAGCAGGAGACGTGAATCGGCCCATTTTGTATGACACGGAGCTTCTATTTGTGGAATGTCGCACAGTATGCTTCAGCTGCATTAGTAATGGTAATCTGAACAGAAGAGTACCATGAAAAGATAATTATACAAACTACGAGTTCTTCTTTCAAGTATAATAAAACAAAATGACAGAAAAAATGAGTTTAAAATAAGTATATAAATCCTGAATTTCATAAAGCCCAAAAATCCTTTATTGGCCTACGATTTAAAATTTGTAAAGCTTTTAAAATAGAGCTATCAGACAGGAAACAGAATTAAATATTATTCTTTTGTTTGCCAAGTTGTTTCAAGTTTAACACAGTAATTATGTATTATTCCTGAATTCTTAGATTATATTTCAGATATGTAATAGTTTGCACCCTTCTCTTAGATATTAAAATTGTCCAGTGGCCTATGAATAGACTTACCTTAAATGTTTATCATACATCATATTCAATTGTTGTTAAATACACGAGGGTCGTCCGGAAAGTAAAGAACAATTGGGTATATTTCAACAAAAATAAATGTTATCAGAACAAAACTTTATTTACAACAAAATACTAAGCCCAACACTACTTTTCTACATGATCGCCATCTTTATTCAGGCATTAATCATAAAATCCAATAAATGTTTTAATCTCGATGTTATACTCGTTTGCAACCAATGACTGAACTTATTCGCAGCTTCTTTAACCACGTCCTCACTTTGCATGTGTATTCACTCGTGAAATCTCTTCCTTTTTTTTAGAAAAGGTGAAAATCACTAGGTGCCAAATCGGGACTGTAAGGGGATGGTCAAAACTTCCCATTAAATTTCTGTAATTCTTGTTGTGTTGCTGCGACTGCACGTGGCCGAGCATTGCTATGACTCAACACAATCCCTGAAGACAACATTCGACATCTCTTGTTTTGGATAGCGCACCGAAGGGCATTTCTTTTTCCAAAAATGAAAGGGCCTTTCGGGGGGAGGGAAACACTTCCATAGTGAAGTAGCGCTTAAGAAGCAGTAAGTTCATGGATTCTGTCATTGGCGGTAGCTGAGTACAATATCAGCAGTGAAAAACTTGTATCTGATAAGTGTCTGAATAAAAATGGGATTACATAGTAAAGTAGAGTTAAACTTAGTATTGTTGTAAATAAAGTTTTGTTTTTATATCTTTTTTTTCTATTGAGATAAATTCAATCGTTTTTTACTTTTTAGTCGCCGCTCGTATCTTCCAATAACATCTTTTTGGATTTTCTCAGCTTATTATTACATTTTAAGATAAAAAATAACAATAAAAGATTCTTACTTGTGTATTGAACATGAGACA
>BGPR01003836.1:106817-126278 GCA_013235015.1 Araneus ventricosus | reverse complement strand
TATTAAAAAATATCAACGTTGAAATGATCTCCAGACCTAGATATTTCCAATTATGATGCCAAAAATCGATTATTTCATAGGAATTTGCATCATACGGGAATTCTGCAGTACTAAATACTGTACCAAAAAAGAATGCTCGTTGGAAAACAAATTACAAAAAAACTATAAAAGCAAAAGAATATCAAAAAGATGCTTTCGATTTCGGAATTAATAAATAAAATTTAAATTTTGAAAGATGTTTTGAATTCGAATTTCATCAATAATTTCTGTGTAATTTGAACTTTGTAAGCAATTGTGATATAAATTATTGAAAATAAAAAAAATTCTGCTGTTTAGTTGACTAATAAAAGACCGTTTTAAAAAACCTTTTTAATTAAATTTATTTGCCTTTCGAAATTTAACTTACTACTAGCTGCGTGGCCCGGCATTGCACGGGCTATCTTGAAAAATGTGATATTCCCTGGCGGAGAGAAGTGAGGTCACGTGAGGCCTCGGGATCCATATTTTTCATATGCCCGCCTCTGTTTTTTTCAGCAAATATTGTCACTTACTTTCCCTAGCAAACGTTACGAAGTTAAACACAGTAATACAAAAAAAGAAAGAAAAAGTGCAAGAAAACAATTTTTCCGATGTTAATAAATTAAAACACAGAAACTCGATAGGAAAAATACAAGCTTCCGTTAAATGAATAAATACAAGAACACCGGATGTAATCTCTGCTCGATAGATGGCAGCACATAACTTATATAACAGTAACTTTACGAATTAAAACAACGTAAGACGAAAAAACAGCAAGAAAACGATTTTTTCCGATGTTTATAAATCAAAACACGGAAGGTTGCTAAAAAACCCTTTTATACAAATATACAAACCAGGTTTCGTTAAATAAATAAATAAAAATGCAACACCGGACGTGAAAACTAGTAATAAGGGAAAAAGAAAATTGTCGCTGCCAATAGATGGCAGCACGGTGAATTCATTCATTTTGAAGTTTTTAATTAATATCTTTCTAACTAATTATAATTTCTGAATTTCAATAATCAAAATGGATTCCTTGGATTATTTCCCGTCTTTTGGTACTTTCGACTCGTTTCTGCATTCAGTAGTTCGTGAGATGATAGCCGGACATAGATACATACGTTTGCTTACCTTCGAATTTTAATATTAATTAGAAGCTTTTCAGAATCACTGTTGACCTATTGCTTCAATGGAAGAGAAAGTTAATTGTGTTCTTAGGTTGGCTGAACTAAATCGACCGCTGCTGCCAATTTAGAAAGAATCACCACAAAGGAATTCCATCACCAAGTGGATGAAAAAATTTAAAGAAACGCGTTCCATCAAGCTACAGGAAAAAGTGAAGCTATGGGTCAACAGGGACTTTGAAAAAATCCCTAAAAGTAAATTTTAAAAATCAAGAAAAAATCCCTGTTGGCCAGCCGGAAGGCGAAGGTAGATTCCTTTTGTCCGAAGATATTAGGAAAAGAAAGTTCATCACCCTCCGACATTTCTTTCTTTAATTTCATAATGGTCGGAACTATGCAGATGAAAGAGAGGAGAAGAGAATAAGCTTTCCAACGAGATATTACATGCATCAGTTAAAAGACAGTCGAAGTTAGGGGTTGAAGATCAGTTTTCAGCCTATAACATCTAAGCAATCACAGCTATCGAAATATCTAGGGTTCCCATGCGTACCGTATATACCGTCACCGTATTTCACTAAACAGTCCCGTTTTTTCACTATGTCAACCAAGTTCCTGAATGGGAAGAAATGGAACATACTATTGCAAATTTACAAATAAAAAAAACGATATTGGCAACACTGATATTCTATTCAACAAGTTTGTATACCTAAACCATTATTTAGGGAAAATAACACCAACCAAAACTGCGAAGCAACTATGAAATTGAGTATGGAAGAGAAATGGCTGAAGTTTTTTGCAGATACAAAGTATATGGATCAGAAGTCATGCCTAATAAAGATATGCGAATACATATTTGTTATTCCACCCACAATGCAATGTGGAGAGAAAATTTTCCCTAATGTCAACTCAATGGTCGGACAAAAGAAACAGGTTGCCAGTGGAAACAATTGAAGCAATTTTGTTTTTTCATTATAAATGTGAAAGAAGAAAATGATATAATCAAGAAAGCAAAATCAACTTTAAAATATAACTGAGCGAAAAATGATTAGCCTTGCATCTTTTTTATTATTCTACGTGTTCCTTTTATTAGATTGCTTAAACTTTATTGGTTTTACCAGAGTAAAATAAACCATTACCTATCCACTTTTTCCACGTTTTATTTATTGAGCACTTTAAACGTCCCGTATAAATGCTTGGCAATTATGGAAACCCTAGAAATATCTCAATATAAAAGTTGTTCATTAAAATCAGGCGATAATTCGTCTAATATGAATTTTCTTTCTATCTTCAATCGTAAGGGAGTTATGGGGAAATGAGAATTTCAGCCCACCACCATTTCTACTCCCTTTCAGCTGGTTGGCCCATCTACGAATACGGTGTAGATTTTCACCCTTTCTACATATACACCTTTAAACGAGGGGTGGTGTGGGTTTCTAGGGGCCATGATCGGCTTTGATCTACAGAAATTTTTGAAGCAGTCGTGTCATGAGAATCATTGCAACAGGTAGTATTCTAATAAGGAATCTACCTAAAACACTAGATACAGCAAGAGTTTCAACCCTCTTTGCAGATTCTTTCTGTAACATCAATAACATCATAATAATTTTGCAACATATATCAGATATTTAACATTTCATGTGAACTTTATGGACATAATGAATAAGTAACTCTAATTTACCAATCGATTATTATCGAAAATATTTGGCATATGGTACACTGAAATGTAAGGAATATAAACTAAGAACACAGAGTAACATTATTAATTCTTTTTTCAGAATCTTTTTGTACCATTCGTAGCATCATACTAATATTACAGCATATATCAGATAGCAGAGGTTGCCCGAAGTGACTTTATCAGCTGAGAAATGCAACAATATGTCAACCCTCCAAACAACGCAATTTTTTAAAAAATTCTATAATGTCTGTATTCCAAATGTCAAACGAACTTTTACGTAGAAATGTGCGTGTTTTACAGAAAATATTACTTTATAATATTACGGTGAGAATTTTTAAACTTCAGCGATATTTAAGATTATACAGTGGTCTTATTGAACCTAAATAATCGATTCAACAACATTTAAAAATATATGACTTTATTTCTCAAGTCCATTAAAACATTCTTTTTCTTCACACTTCTGTTTTGGTGCCACAGGCATCACCTAGTTTATATTTCATACAAACTTTATGGGCATAATGAATACGTAATTCTAATTCACCAATTGATTATTATCGAAAATATTTGCTGCAGTAATGAGAGTAGTAGAGTCTCCTACAGCAAGAGTCTCCCTGCAGATTTCTCCTATAACGAAATTTTTAATCGGATGTTAAATAAAATTCAAAATATCTCATACAGCAGTGGTTGTCTCCCTATAACGAATTTTTTCAGACCTTTATCTTTTCGATTTTTATCATTTTTGAAGAAAGTTGCTAATTTCTGTGCAAACAAATCGCTCATACGTGCCTGTTTCTGGAACCACTCCCATTGTTCATTCCAGCGATAACACATAACAATAGAATGCTATGTGAAGGATAATGTAGTTGTGGGGACCTGGGTTTCTACAGAGGGAGTAACATTTCCACGGGTCAAGATTCCAAGAATCGGGGTGGAGTGGGGGTGGAAACAGCAAATGGATGTGACAATACGCATTTTATGTTTATCCGTACAAGTACATATTATTCTCTAAATTGGTGAATTGTCTTCACTTTTGAGCATTTTGTTTATGCAATAAAATTCAGTATAATTTTAACAAATTTATAATAAATATTACTTCATTTTTAATTGAAAGTCATAATTAAATATTTTTTAACTTACCGCACATACTAAAAGTTTTGTAACATTTACTTAAATAACTGCAAAAAATCTCTAATCTCCATATAACGAAATTTTCTCTATAGCGAATTTTTCAACTGGAACCAAGCGATTTCGTTATAGGGAGATTCCACTGTATATCGAATATAAAACAAGAAGACAGTATAATAATATAGATCCCAATTAGAGCATTAAAAAAACTTCAAAAAATCTTTCATGGAATTTAGAATGCAATTGGAAGCGACGCATAACGACCCCAGCTTTTGCCTATTCCTTCCATTTTGAAAAGCTGCATTGGAAATGGCGCTTTTCAAAATTGTTCGAAACTTAATAAAAGAGAAAGACACGGCGACTTACCCCATTTGAATTCGAAAAGCCTCCCCGTCTAGTTTCTGTCTTAATTAGCAATAGTTCCTACGATTCAGATCCAAAGGACAATCAAAAATTTATTAAAATGAGAGGAACTATTTTTCCTACGCCGCATCGGGAAGTAATTAGTCCGCACAACTCGTTCCGTATCGGATGAGACTTAGACGTTGGACTATGAAAGGCGACCGGAACGAACTTTTTCTTTTTATTAAGCATTATTATTCGCCTCCTTTTCAAAGCGTTAAGTCTTGGTAGAAGAATTTATTTTAGACGGTAATTAACGGTAACTCTGATGATGACTTTCCTTGTGTAAATTTGTATGATGGTCGCTGGAATCGAGTATTTTTATTTTCTTTTTAAGGATTCATTAACTTTTGGAGGCTCCAAAAATAAAAGGAAATGTTTTTATTTTATTTTTGTGAAGATTATGGACTGAAGGAGAAAAAATTGTCCAATTACTTGATGGATCGCATGCATGTGTGAAAATCTTAGAATGCGTGTGATGTCGAGTGAAGAGATGTTCTTATTGTCTTCTCCAAACTGGATTTTTCTACTGTTGAAGTTACATGGCAAAAAGTTCTTGAAGCTTTTTGAAGTAACTTCAAAAAGTCGTTTAAAATTAATATGGAAGATTTATGATGACTTCATCTTACTTTTTTTTATTCCTCAACAGGATCTTCAATCGAACATTTAAATTCTAAACCAGCAAAATATAAAATATATAAACGCAATATTTTAAATGGTTTATTCTTTCACAATTCAGATGTAAGAGCAATTACGTTAAATTCACTATATTTTCTATTCCACTAAAATGATAATTAAAAAATTTTATGATACTTGAAGTCAGCAAAATATTTAAAAAACCAATTAACTTAAAACATATTAAGGTAATAATTAATTTGTATTTTTAACTCATTAGTAGATTTATTTTAAATTTAAAAAACAGCACATCTACTCATTATAATCCCAATAAATCAGTTAAAAGGTGTCTTTCCATTTCCAAATAAAAAATAAATTGCAATAGAATATAATAAATACAAGATTAATTTTTTGTGTAGATTATCGACTGACGTTAATCATACGAGATAATGTAATAAATTACATCAATGTCACTTAACATTTAATCACATTAATGTTAAGTGACACTTTATGTGAAATTGTAGAAGCATATACGAGAAAATCGAAGAGAAAATAATATCGATATTTTATTTCGCAGCAATCTTCTTTTACTTTTGCATGGTAAGATGTTTTAGAATGTTCTATAGAGTAAGGATTTAAAATAATTGAAAGAAAAAACAAAAAAATGTAAAAGATATTAAAAGCCACTCTCCATTTTGGATTCTTATTAGAATAGGTTCTGCGTCGAGGAAAAATGACTTTAAGGTCAAAATTAAAATTTTCCTCTGTGGCCTGAACCTATCCCGGAAATTGGAAATAAAAGGAAAAACACATTTCACAGAAAAGAAATCAAAGCAATCTTTACCAGTAAAGTCTATCGTCATCATGGCAAAAAAAAACAGACAATAACCAAAAACAAAGGATGTTGTTTTGTATACAGGTAACGAGCACCATGTATTGAGAGACACGCTAACTAAAAAACCAAACAACTTTTTTGTTATTTTTTAATTTTTATATATTTTTTTATATAATTTTTATAATGTTTTTTTATATTTTATAATTTTTATCAATATATTTTTATTTTTTTATTCAAAGAAATTCACAGTGTGGCCTTAAGTTTAAAGTAGAAAAGTTATTCCCAGAATAAAGGAAGTATTTATAGAGAATTGAGCTCCTAGCTCCATCTATAGAGAGAAACACTAATTAAAAAGAAAATCCAAGAAATAAATAAATTCGTCAGTTCCTATTTTTTAATAATATAATTAAAGTAATTTTCAGGGTAGCCGTTTAATTTTAAATTAATATTTAAATTGTCAATAGCTGTGACATAGATTAGAATGGTAATTGCAAATATTTTTTATTCTTTTTATTTGAGAATAGATAGTGTTTTTTACAATTTTAAGGTTGAGGTTGGTCTGAGAGTGACAAAGAGAAACAGCCCTGAAATTAAAGTCATTTCTTTTGTCATAAACTCCAACCGAAATCCCTGAATCTAAAATTTCAATTACCAAATCTAAATAACAAACTTTATCGCTATTATTATTAGTTTCATTTAATCTAAGATCCTCCGGATAGAAGTTCATGAAAGGGTCAAGTTCTTTAAAGTTAAATACAGTCAAGTCATCTATGTAACGATAGCCAAAAATGAGTTTATCTTTAATAAATTCTCTTTGGAAGGTGTGAAGAAATACATTCGCCAACGCACTGGAGAAACTAGTAACCACTGGAAAGCCACAAGATTGTCTTTTTCAAGATTTTTTGTCAAGATTCTATACAGTAATGTTGAAATACAAGTAATACTAATTTTAAAATGCATAATTACAAAAATAGTAATATTAATAACTTACAGATTACTTCAAATAAGTATTGGGTAATAATGCCTTTTACGTTTTGATTGCTGGTCGTGATTAAATTATTTTTCAAATGAGAGGAACTTGTTTCAGAAAATACAGTACGTGCACATAACAGTAAAACGTGGATTGCAGCATATGCAAAAAATCTTCCAATTAAATCTATTTTTCATACACATTTTTCTGTTCAATTTTTTGATTTTCTAAATGAATCATAAAATTTCAAATTTGAATTTAATATTTCAATTTATGATATACAAGAAATACTTGTGTCTTAAAATAATATCTTTAAAATAAGGTTCAGCAGATAGTTCGAAACAGAAAAAGTTTTCTACCGTATTTGAAATTATTGAACATGTTTATGGAAAAAATACACGTCAATACATTTTATTCTGTAAAATATATTACTAATAGGTGAAATAAATTAAAACTTGCAGTAATTACACTAAACATCAAAATTCTATATATAATTATTCAAATTTGTCAATCATATAAAGAATAATTTTACTGCTTTAGGAGAAATTTTACTGTAGATAATAGTAAATATTCATTACCGACTTTTAGAAAATATAAGGGAACTTAAATACAGAAACTGAATTTAGTAAATTGATATTTTTTATCAATTTTGAATCTACAGAGACAATCAAATATGTATTACAACATAATTAATTCTCCGAATTTTAGGAAACTGTGTGTACATTTTTAAAACGGCAATTAGTTTTACGAATACATAACAGGATTAGGCAAAGCAATTTGTACACAAATTAATTTCTACGAAGTTGTATTCTAATAAAAAGATTCAGATAATCACGGCCATAAATATTTACTTTACACGTAAAGAATATCTTTAGAATAAAACAGGAAACCAGCCAAACGATTTCCATTGGCTAAGTCAGAAAAAGTATTTCACTGTTGACAGAAGTTCCATTTTCGATCGCGGAAAGAACTGGAGATGGGTAGCCGAAATTCCAATCAAAAAGACGTGGAATTAAATACAAATAAACTCTGATCGAGGAAATTATTTCTTTCTAAAGTTCAATCCAGAAATAAAACTCATACACAAATAAACGGAACAGACATCTAAAAACAGAACACACGTTAAAGTTTATCTTAGCAGCAACGGCAGCAGTTCATCGAAATGCAGGATATTGAATTTTCACCCCTCCCACGGATTGCCAAGGTCTCCTCTTGGCGGGAAAGAAAAGCAAAACAAAAGAATGTCCCACAATTCAGCAGCGACTCATTCCTAATGGATGGTCGAAGCCTGAGAAATCCGAACGAGACAGAAAAACCATTTATTTGCAGGAACCTCCAGAAGTTCAAAGACATTTTCTCTTCATAAAACAAATGGCGGTGCGCTTTGAAGCGTTTACTCCTCGAAAATTACTGTTCTTTCTGGGCGCTCTCTTTCTTATGATGTTGATAAGCAGCCGGGGCTATTGGGAGCAGCCCCGGCAGAAGGGGCGGTAAGTTGATATTTGCATTAATGCGTTTCCGAATCCTCTTTTGCACAGTGAGAGATTTCTTAACTCTGCTCTCGGATTTTCTTAGCGCGCTGAATTATGAAATGTTGGATGGAAATGCCGGGGCGGTTATTAATGCGATGCAAGGGCGGGTGTCACGTGACTTACGAGGGCGCACTCCTCCCCCTCCAGGTACCGAGGAACCATTCATTAAAAAGAAAAGGGAGAAAAATATATGTGAAAGCCCCCAGTGATTCATAATCAAGCGGCAAATGCAGCAAGGAGGACACGCTGGAAAACTTGATGGAGAATAAATATATTTTAGAATTTAATACGGACAGGAAATATTTCAAAACGCGCATTTCGATGTTTTCGTTTTATGGACGGCCCGACAGAATTTTGCAGCGGAAATGCGCTCAGTCAAAATTTAATCCAGAAATATATTTCTGTGCATTGAAGGAAACTAAATCAACGTGACAGAGCACAGAATTTACAGAAATAGCATTTTAAGAGCAAAACACGTTTAACGGAATTCGCCATTTTTGAAAAGTAACTAAATCTGGGAAAAGTTACTTCGAATTTTGCTGCACGGATTGGTAAAACTGATCTTTTCTTTATTATTTACTTTGAATATTCTTTTAATTAATGCAAATTTCCATTCCTTTGAATTGTGCTGCACTAATTGGTAACACTGATCTTTTCTTTATTATTTACTTTGAATATTCTTTTAATTAATATTAATTTCCATTACTTTGAATTGTGCTGCACTGATTGGTAACACTTATCTTTTCTTTATTATCTACTTTGAATATTCTTTTAATTAATGTAAATTTCCTTTACTTTGAATTGTGCTGCACTAATTGGTAACATTAGATTTTTTTCCGATTATTTCCGTTGAAAATAATCTTTAATTAAAGAAAATTCCCTTTAACAGCTCCAAAAATGCTTTTCGAAGAAGGTAATTTTGTGCTATGCAGCTGTATAATCTTAATGAAATCTTAATAAATGAATGAATCTTTAATGAAAGAAAAGTCACAAAAAACAATAAAATTGGGAAAAATCAGATGTTTCTGAGTTTTTAGAATCAGAATTAAATATTCAAACCTTCACAATATCTGGCAATTTCTTCCCAAATTTACTACCAGTGCGAGGATTGCAAAAATACAAACTTTCTCAAGAAATTTGGAACAGTTGCGAAGGTAGAGATTCCATCGAGAATGCTTGAGAACTTATCTACTTTGATAGATATATAGAAGCCTGTATCTAGAATGTCTCTGGAAGCTGTAGTTAGTTGTGAATCAGGCAGTGATCAATGGATGTGGAAATTGGAATTTCCTGAGATAATTAGGGTTGCCATAATTGCCAAGCATTGATGCGGGACGTTGAAGTGCTAAATAAACAAAACATGAAAAAAGTGGGTATTGTTTACCAACGGATTTCGGAAACCCTCCGCGCTTTTGCGCATGCGGCGGGAGGAGTTATTTTCATCAAAATAGGGGGAAAGTGAAGAATGGAAGGGTGATGTTTACATTTTACTGAGCGTGATCTAACAAAGAACTCCAGAAATGCGCTCATATGACTCATTGACTGACACCCCTTTCCGGTGTAAAATCGTCCGAAAGTGATAGTCTGAATCCGTTGCTGAACAGTAGATAATGGTTTATTTCACTCTGATTAAAAATAAATAAAATTTAAGCAATTTAATAAAATGAACACGTAGAACAATGAAAAAAGATGCTAGGCTAATCCTTTTTAGCCCAGTCATATTTTAAAGTTGATTTTAATTTCTTAATTATATCATTTTCTGCTTTCACATAATTATAAAATTGGACGCAAGTCATTTTAAAACTATAATGACATATCAAAATTGCTTTTTTAGGGGAAAAATGGGACAAATAGTAATACGGGACTGAGTAATAAAATATGGTGACAGTCCCTATAGACTTATGACAACACTAGCGATAATTCTCGACCGGCTGCTGATACTACAAAATGTACTTATGGTTTTTTTTAAACTCATCTACTTATTCTGCACCAGTAATTAACTTCTTATGGAGTGTATAAAATCATCAACTAAGATTCAATTCATCAATCATCATTTGAGGAAGAAATAGTGTGTTTTTTTTCTTTCTTCTGGCCTTGTAATTGAGACAAAATCCATATAGGTACGTGAAAATAAACCAGGATCACTAAATCCTGAAGTGGAGGCGGCCCGGGCCCATGGAACCAAAGCGGGAGTGTGAAGGAAAAAAAAATGGTTTAATAAACTTGAGAAATAAAGTCACATATTTTAAAAATCGGTCCCCTGGATTATTAATAATATGAATTTTAAAATAACGTTAAATATATTATTTTAGATTCCATAAGATCACTATATAATCTTAAATAGGGTAATTCCGGGAGATATGCCGCATATTTTTTTGAAGTTGTGTATAAAATCCCATGCATGGTGCACATAAAATAAAATAAATCATGCTGTGCTATTTAATGTTAAATATACAACATGTGTACTGCGACAAAAAAATATAAAAAAATAATTAATATATTTTAACAATTTTTTTCTAATACATTACACTGCGGCACGTCACCCGTACATTCAGGGTGAGACGCCGCACTTGTGCGGAGTTATGCCGCGCCTGGCATAAGAACAGAATGAAATAATAAATAAAAAATATTCAAACAAGTATTCATATCTGGACTATAATTACCTATGTAATAACAAAAATAAACTAAATGACTACAATAAAACGTACTAGTAGGTTCAAGTCTATATTAGTCTTCCTGCTTAGTTCACTACTAAAACTATCGACTTATTTTTTAAAGATTGGTAGGTGATGGTGGTTTTACAATGCTAATTCCAGGTTCTGCAGGTTGTAAATTGATTTGAGGTGTGCTGATTAGTACTTCACTTGATGAACTTGCCTCCTCTTGTGTCGTGTTTTCTGGTGCTGGCACTTCACTATCCGCTAATGCAAAAAACAATTGATCTGGGACAGCGTTGTTCTTAAAAGGAAAGATGCCAGTGACCTTAAAGCCCCAAGTAGCGTTGCCAACAGTTGCCCATTTGTACCAAGCATCACAGGTTAAAGATCCTACCTGATACCAAGTCAATTTGCGCCCAACATGCTGCTCAACCCAAGTAAGTGTCCAGTAACATAAAATTCAGTAACATAATAAAATAAGACACGGATAGATAAATTTCAATTTTATTAATCGTGACATCCCGTACAAAAGAAACTGCGGCGTGTACACCGGATCGCAGTGCAGCATGTATCCCATTTTGTACGGTACATACGCCGCACATCATATTTGCCTGCCCTCGCAAAGGAAAATGGCGTAACCATACACACAGTACACTATACAGACTCTACACTTAGTTTTGACTTCGAAATCATGCATGGATTTAGTAATTAGCGCATAAAAAGTATTTACGCATAAGGTGTTTAAAAGTTTGGATAGTGAAATCATACGCTTTCCTCAAAATAAAGATTGCACAGATAAAAGTAATCATCGAATTGGGATTCACGCTATAAACTGGTTAAAGGAATCTCAATGCGCACCTATACTGCTCGTCTGACTGTCATCTACCGATAATTACAAGAAATACAAGGTGTGCGGCATCTATTCCGGAAGCGGCGACTCTCCCGGAGTTACTATATATCTCAAGTTTAAAAATTCACACCATAATAATATTAAGTCATATTTGCTGGTAAAACATGCATATTTCGAAATAAAAAATGTTTGACATTTGAACTACAGACACTGTAGGATTTTTAAAAAATTCGTTAGTTGTGAGAGCTGGTAGTGGTGGTGTGTGTGTGTGTGGGGGGGGGGACGGCGCAATATTGTTAACTTGACCCGTTGGTAAAGTTACCTTGGGCCACCTCTGCCTAAAAAAATATCGGAATTATCTACTACAATATTCACTTTACTGAGCAAGCTTGATAACAGGATAAGCTGAGCTATCATTTACAGTGAATGTATATTATACAACTACTGTATTATAATTATTTCGGAAATGTTGATTTAATAGCACTGGGTGTATATAAGTCTGTTTCATTATAAGTGCTGTTTTCAGAAGTTTAGTCTTCATTTGCATGAGTAGCCTTAAATTATGCGTTGAATCTCTGATTACAATTACATGTTTGCAATTATTGCTTATTATCCATTTTTAAACCAGTGAAAATGATTTCATTGAACTCTTCAGAACTATATTTCAATTTTACATGACAATTTGTTATTTCTCAGTTTATTTTAATATGGATTTTTATATTAGAAAATTCAAAATTTTTTATTTCCTTTTGGAAACTTATTTTGTACGATTCACATTTGATAAAAAAATTCACATCATTTTTAAACTTTAATTCCAGTTAGTGCTACACTTAATACTACGTGTTGAAGATACAGATTAGTAGAGATTAATATTAATATTTTCGAAATTTGCATTTAATACAATTAATTGCAAATATATTATCATAAAAAATCTTCTCGGTTGATGAATTTCTGTATTTCATTACACAATTAATCATTTTCTGTTTTATTCTATAATAACTTTTTTTCAAAATCTGAATCATAATTTTAATGACTTAATTATAATTTTTTTCAAATCACGAATACATAAAGCAGCAAATATTTTAAATATAATTTTTCTAATATTTTAAAAATAGACAATCTTTTATATATAAAAAAAGATATATCTTTTTAACGTAAAATATATGTATAAAAAACAATATATATACAAAACAGAATTGCATGATTGTCTTTTATTTTTTTGAGATTACAGATTTTATTTTTTCAATTGAAAAGAGGATGAAGAAGGTAAAAGTTTTTAGAGTCCTGCTCTACTCAAGACAACATGATGTTGGCAAATAGATAATAATATCTCCAAACTATTCACGTTATCAAATGAACAATGCCTTAAAACTGATGGATAAGCCTGTGAAATAATTCCCTTCAAACATAAAACTGAAGACACTTGGAGTAGAAATAGTCTTCAATTACCTCACACACGTCTGTAAATCCTCATTAGTCAAATTACCTCGAGATAGTGAAAGTAGTCTTTTAATTAAAATGGGAAGCTTAAAAAAGTTCTCAAATGTTTATTTCATTTGGAAAAGGAAAGAACAAAAAGTAATTCAAAGCTCGAAATGAAATCAAATGCATAATAAATAGAAAACTCTCCAAAGTTTTAGAAAAGAAAAATGGCGGATTCGTTTTAGTTATTTAAAGAACATTGACTTCTTAAAGTGCTTCTATATTGAAAGTTAAATTTTAACAAAAAAATGCTCTCAATAAAACCCCACTTTCATTGGAATGCAAATGATCGAGACAAATGGTTTTCAGGACTTTTTTTCCCACACCACTTGCGTCCTGCGAGAAGTGATAGGATAGAATTTCGAACGAAGAATTTTATCTTCTGAAAAAAATGGCGCGTAAAATGAAGAAACTAATACACTGGAGATTAACCAAAGGAATTGCTTGATAAAATAAGAATTCTGACTTCAGAATAGTTAGAATTCTTTAGATAATATTTTATTTGTTGTCTAAGTTTCATTTCTAACTTTCATAAATGCAGAAAATGAAGCAAAAATATAATTATGTGAATAAGAGTCATACAAAATGCATTTATAAAAAGGAACCTTTCAACACGACTTTTTACATTAAAACTCTAATTTATTATAATTATTTCGCACAAAGCAATTAAAATAACAAAGGAGAAAATAACAATAGTTTCACTTACAGGTTACAATGACAACAGTATCATATTCATACCTAGAAAGATAAAAATTATCATTATTATATTTATAACGATAAAAATACATGATGAATTTTACATACTGTAGAATAAAAAATTTGGTTATCGGTTTAAAAAAATAATCTGATCAAAGACTTAAAATAATCCATTCTTTATTAAACTGTTCGTTAATAGGTCATCGGTTTTACTGGGAATTTGATTAATTTGTAAATAAATAAAATTTCGAAAATAATAAAATTCGAAAATAAATAAAAATTTGCATTGTCCATGCAAAAAATTGCATTTGAACGATTTTTGCCTTAAGCAATTTATAGATGGCAACCAGCCTATATACAATAGCAAAAGTCCAGTTACCCCCGCCTGCCTAAGTATCCGGGGTCATACGAAAAATTGTCGCCACGATAGTAGTCGGGAACTGAGGACAAAGTCCTAACAGTCTGTACCGGCCACTGCCCAACCCATCCCGACGGAGATACGTCC
Source organism: Araneus ventricosus (assembly GCA_013235015.1). NCBI lineage: Eukaryota > Metazoa > Arthropoda > Arachnida > Araneae > Araneidae > Araneus > Araneus ventricosus. Next base: position 111,792 of record BGPR01003836.1, on the reverse strand, counting down.
CAGCATCGGTGTGAAGGTAACTCAAACCCACACTATTACTATGCTATAAGTAAACAAGAACCCGCTTACTTATCCAGTAGCTTCTCATCCTCGTACTCGTGGTGCCCCCGGTGGCGTGCATCCAGCCTGTAAACATTTAGCCAAATAACGGTATGGTAAAAGATTATGCCGATAGGATGACAAGTTAGCAACGGTTTTCAGGCTCAGGAAAACGTGCATCATCTTGTAAAGGGCTTAATGCTAAGAAACATAAGAAAGGCGCAGTTCGGGTCCGCGCCGTAGATATTTCGTGGAAACGTCGGAATAAAATCATAAAACAAGTCTTTCGTATTAATATGTAATTTAATTATCAATTCTTTAATACAATATTTACACAAAGTAGTATAATGGTTACAGAACAGATAAATCATAAGCTACCACAGACCCTTGTTACACGCCATAAACTTGTGATTTATCTATTCTGTATCCATTATACTACTCTGTGTAAATATTGTATTAAAGAGATTGATAATTAAATTATGCATTAATGCGAAATATTTGTTTTATGATTTTATCCCGCCGTTTTTACGAAAACTCTACGGCGCGGCCCCGAACTGCTTATGTTTATGTTTTATTTAGAGTAGCTTTTGATGACGCCATCTGTTGACAGTATATAGAACTACATTTCGCGTATGCGCAGTAAATCATTTACTACAAATGCTCATATTTCACGAAATATTCAAATTTTAATACAATGTTTCTTTTACGTATTGTCAAGTATTCTGTAAGTTTCGTACAATTCGAAAGAAAACTCTGCATGCTATAATAAAAAAAACATGCGGAGTTTGAAATTTTCAATTTAACACCGATTTTTACTTATAGCCTGATAAATATTTTTATTGTCTCACTTTGGGTCCTAGTAATACTCCTCAAGCTTTTTAAAATGACACCAGAATCGACCTCCTAGCGAAACGCGTTTCCACGCTACACTTATTTATAACCTTACATAAAACTAATTCATAACAATCACGCGCATGCGCATACACTGGTACGATGACGTCACAGGCAAAACAAATACTATGAGACCAACTCTTACAGATATGATCGATCCGTTGTGGGGTCAACCCTTCTCTTCGCATTATTAGTCTCGTAGTTATTAGCGATTTAAATCTGACAGTATTTTGTCACACAAGAAAGTTCCAATGACTATCACTGTAACGAGCGGAAAGACGTTTTCACGTCAAAAACAAAACCCGTTCCGAGCAAATACTTGTGATTTTTCTCTAGGTTAAATCTGCTGTCACATCTGCATCTCTAGCAAATATATGTGTGGTATGAACAATAGTTCATTTAAATTGCCACTCATTTAATTACGCCCGATTATATTCAGAATCCCGCCATAAAAGATACGAGAAAATAAGCAGAGGTAGACATATAGTCTGGTGTAGTACAGAGTGGCCACAAATTAAATGGGCAATTTCATAACTGAATAATTTTCGAAATATTAAGTGCAAGGTACCACTTCAATAACAGATTAGTAGTAATATATCCTGATTTACGGATTTATAGCCTTAAATGTTTCAAGTCCACATCTAAAAGAGATGTTGCTCGATCTTCTAAATCATTCCTTCTTAGTTCTTATTAGGATAGAGATGCAAAAAATCTCTGAAGAAACGAAATGTGTCGGTGGTTTCATGAAATTTATTCCCCTATACAAGTGCAACGAGAATACCAGAAAAGTGTCGTGGCTAGAGACACTACTTGCACTGCAGTTGGTTTGATCGAGGTGATACAGGTGAGACGCTTTCAAAGCAACAACGGGCAACTTCATTGAATAATTGTGAAAAACTTATAAAGGCAAACATTGCATGTTTCACTTCTTATAATCATGTATAATCTCATGCTTGTCTATATAACTACGCATAATAAACCATTCTTTTTGCCCAAATAATTTGTACCCACCCTGTACAACGGGCTTATGATATATTAGAACTTGCCCCATTAAAAGCAACTTGTACAATTAAAAGCAAGCTTAATATTGTACTATACTCAATATTATCTTAATAACTAAATATTGAACAATACTTAAACTAATATCATTAGTTTGTACTTTAAAATGATATAAAATTCATTTTCGTGCAGTAATTCTTTCAGAAGTTATTAACGAAAAAGTGGCCGAAAACGCCGAAATTTGGCTTAATTTTTAAATAATTGAAATTTTAATAAAAATTTGAAAACAAAGTGCCTCCGAGGTGCATATCTTCAGCATTCAAAGAATACCTGTGCCAAATTTGGGAACTCTAGGTTCAACTGTCTTTTCTGGATATTGCCAACTGCTTTATTAGTAGAGATGCCCCAGAATCCAGAAAAAATGTAATTCCAGGGTTGTAATATTTTTATACCAACCTATAAACGAGAACTATAGTTTTGTAGCTATATTTTTAAAATAAGCAAAACAAAACTTTTAATTTAATATTTTACAATTTTTTAATTAATACAAGTACCAAATACCCTCCAACACCTGAACATTTTCCCTTTAAAAAAAACTGAGAGCTACAACAAACCCATACGTCTTCACCGGAAGATTCTGCATCAAATTTTCTCGCAACCCGAGCCATCTCACAAGACACAAAATTATCCCATTAGGTTAACAATGTATCTTCGCAACAACGGATCATCCATCAAACTGCAAGGAAGGGAGGATTTCGACAAAGCCACACTCTCAAAACTGTCGGAGGACCCCAATTAACTCGGCATTCAGGTCGATAAAAGGGACGCTTAAGAACAGCGTCGTCTTGGGCAAACACGCACGGTTCCCGGCAAGACGCACCGCTTTATAACATTATAGGGTAAGATAGGGTTTTCCTTTCTGTGAGAGGTTACTGAATATTTTTGCAGAGAATAGGCAGTAAATGTAGATGAAGAAATGGAAAATTTCCATATTTATACTAATATCAATCTTTTTCGAGTGCGTACTATGATACGAGGATGGATCCAAAAAAAGTTTACAAGGGTAAGAAAAAATTATTTATTACCATTGGACAGAAAATAGAAAAGGGAATTAAGAGGCATACTTGCCGATCACTTTTCCACATAATCACCAAATCTATTGAGGCATTTATCTGAACGCAGGACCAACTTGATTAACCAGGCCGGGCAGAAATCACGTCCTGTCCATTGAGCCAGTTCTCTGCAACTGTTTTCACAGCACTCTCTGAAGAGAACCTTGTTCTAGATAAGTGTTCCTTCAATTTCGGAAAAGGAAATAATCATTTTGCCATCGTGAAGTTATCCGACGCAAACTTCCTGGCATGTTGAGTGATGGTGTCATCCTCCTGCGTGACAATACCCATACTGCTCGTAAGACTGAAGAATTGCTAAGAAAGTTCAAGTGGGAAGTCTGAAGCCATCCCCCTACAGCCCAGATTCGCACCCAATATGGGCTCCAAACATTTATCAGGAACAAGATTCGCTTCAGAGAGTGATGTGAAAACAGTTGCCAAGAACTGGCTCAATGGACAGGACGCGATTTCTGCCAAGCCGGATTAAACTAGTCCTGCGTTCAGATAAATGCCTAAAGAGATTTGGTGATTATGGGGAAAAGTTATCGGCAAGTATGCCTCTTAATTTCCTGTTGTATTTTCTGTCCAATGTTAACAAACATTTTTTTATCATCCTTGTAAACTTTTTTAAACGCATCCTCGTATTTCTATACAGTGGGTGATTGGTTACCGAAGAGTTCAGACAACACATGTTCTTTTAACGAACACACCACAGAACAGATACAGAAAGATGCTGTATGTAAGGATTGAATATTTCCCAAATTAATTCCAATATTAATGTTTCCCGAATGTAAAAGATGTTATTACTATACAGAGGGTGATTGGTTACCGAAGAGTAACGAACATCTCATTCAACGAACACAGAAGGGCACTGTTTGTAAGGAATGAATATCTCCCATATATTTACAAATATTAATCTTTTCCAACTGTATTTCTATACAGTGGCGATTGGTTGCCGAACAGTTCCGACAACACGTGTTCCGATAACGAATACCTCACAGAACAAATACAGAATAACACTATACGTAAGGAATAGATATTTCCCATACTAATACCAATAATGATATTTCCTGAATGGAAGAAATGTTATTACTATACAGTGGGTGATTGGTTACGAACAGTTTGGACAGAACATGTTCTGAGAACGAACATCTCACAGAACATGTTCTGAGANNGAACATCTCACAGAACATGTTCTGAGAACGAACATCTCACAGAACAAGCACAGAAGGACTCTTAATATTTCCCATAGCAATACCAATAATGATATTTTCTGAATGGAAGAAATGTTATTAATATACATTGGGTGATTGATTACGAACAGTTCGGACAGAACATGTTCTGAGAGCGAACATCTCACAGAACAAGCACAGAAGGACGCTTAATGTTATGGACGCTTAATATTTCCCATAGCAATACCAATATTGATATTTCCCGAATGCAAAAGAGGTTATTCCTATACAGTTAGTGATTGGTTACGAACAGTTCGAGCAGAACATGTTCCGAGAACGAATACCTCACAGAACAAACACAGAAGGACGCTGCATGTAAGGACGTTACAATACAAATTTTCATCCGTTTTAATCCGAATTTTTGAGGTGCCGAGTCACACATTTGGCTGACCAATACGGGTAACTGCAGGAATCGCCGTTTCGTTTAAATTTACTTAAACTATGGATCCGGACCAAAAATGGGATCGCAAACAAGTTGATTTTTCATGCTTCTGTTAAATGCTTAAATATCAAAACGTAAAAATTATAATAAAACTCATTTTGACTTATAAAGTATTTAATTAACATTAGCCGAATGAATAAAGCTAATTAGTAATTTCTATTCACATAAGGCTTCGCTTGCTTATTTCATTTTTATGCATATTTCCAACGTTACGAAAAAATTGTTCATGCATAGTCACGTCACGAGTGGAAAAAATTGTT
>BGPR01003836.1:57549-77693 GCA_013235015.1 Araneus ventricosus | reverse complement strand
TATAGAACGAACAAACTAATCTTCTAGATAAGAGGTTCCCAACTTGTAGTACGCGTATACCTAGGAGTACGCAAAAGAAATTTTGTAATGGCGGAAAACACAAAACATAAAGACGCAGTGATGCCTTTCGGCATAACTTAAATTTTGCCTTTTCTAATTAATTTTGAGAATGATTTAGTTTTTAGTCAATAAAAAAAATAATAAGATGTTTAACTTGATGTATATAAGTTTTAACAAAGAAACTGTAGGTAAGCAATTACTACTTTTTAATTAATTTTAATTAAAAAATCATGCTTCATAATTAATATTTTCGATTATTTTCCTTTCATTCGTTACTTTCGGTTATAAAGATTTACTCAAATAAGGCAGAACAAGAAAAATCATGAAACTGTAAGGCTATAAAAGTGCGCATGTAGGGAGGTCACTTTCGTATTTATTTACTAAAAAATTTAACAGTACAATATTTTTTAATTAATTTTTATTTAGCAATAATTACACAGACCAACGCGAATCTCGGTTTTGCAGAATGTCATATGTTTTTTAGTAAATCAGACACGCTGATCACAAAAATTGCATTTATTTTTCTCCATCACCCACAGACTTTTAGAAAATCAAAAAGCAGGGGGAGGGGGCTATTTAATAATATTAATGTGAAATATTATCGAATAAAATACTTTGTTATTAGAATTTAAAATTAATTACTGATTAAAATAATAATAATAATAAATACAAAATACAATACTACACTAAAAGAAGAAACATTATAAAATAAAACTGTATTTGTACCGAAGCTCAGAAACAAATATTCAAGTGCAACAATTTACACAAGGTGAGCTAAATAATTTGGAACGGAATTGAAATCTTTCAGAAGAAAGTCTACAAGTCTTAGGATCGTGATTTCAAAGCAAAAGTTTACTTGCTTCAGAAACAATATTTTCTTGGTACAGAAATAAAGAAAAAGAATTTACCATGTGTTTTCCTCAAGAAGAATAAGTTGTATACTGTATATTCCCGGACTAATTTATCTTCTATTTATTTTGGTACTAATTTATCTTCCACCGCTGATCCCGGTCCATCTCAGTGGAGACTACTGATTCTAGTTAGAGAAGTTTAAAAAGTGTGTTAGTAGATAATGATAATGTTCTAGCCAGTGGCGGCTCGTCAGCTCAGAAACAAGCAGTGCTTCAAAAGTTGTATAGGCCTAAGCTGTTGTTAATTTTGTGCTAATTATGTTCGTATGTAATGATGATATACTAAAATTCATAGTTTTTGAGTTATAAGCAATAAAACTAGGGGTGGGGATTTTTTTCATGTTTTTTGGCTGTAACTAAAATTTCAACAAAAATTATTGGTCGCAAACCTCAGATTCGTAATCACCACCCGAAAAACATAAAGAAGGGAAAGATTCCAATAAAAATTATTGGCAAATCTCAGATTTGTAATCAGTACCCGAAAAAACATAAAGAAGGGAAAAATTCCAACAAAAATTATTGGTGGCAAATCTCAGATTCATAATCAGCACCCGAAAAAATATAAAGAAGGGGAAATTACAACTCCTCCAGAATTGGATTTCAAAAAACTACTTAACGACTAAACTACTGAGAAAAGGCGAAAAAAAGCCAAATGAGGAAGTCGCGCCAATTGTGAGCTGCTACGGAATTCAGCTCAAATGAATGCTTTTTCAAGCGGGGAAAAGGTTGCTTTTCTCCCGCTTCGCGTTGCTCATTACGTTAATTTCATATCCTGAGGAGGGGCAAAATTTTCTGCAGCTCTGGTCTGTCTCTCTCTTAATTCTTGATTGATTTTCCGTCTTCATTTTACATTTTTTTATTACTTTTTTGCCATTTTCGTAGATTACTGGATTCTCAAAGTTGAAAAGTAAGCCAATTAGAATAAAAAGGAAAATACAATCTTTTAAAATAATTTCCGGGGAGGACTGCAGCTCCTATGGACGAGCCGCCACTGGTTCTTGCTTCAGTTCCTGTAGATCATTCAATACTTTTAAAAAGAATCATACGGAAACCTGATTTCCTCCTTATTAAAATAAAATATCAAGAATTAAAATGGCAAATTTGTGGGGATCTTAAAATAACCATGTTATTAGGCCAGCACCTGGCTATACAAATTTGCCCTGTTTTCTATGCGAGTGGAATAGTAGATCTAAAAACCAACAATGAATTGGGAAAAAATGGCCTCTAAGGAAAAATTTAAATCTACGCTCAAAGAAAGTGATTCGGCAGAACTCAGTGGATCCAAAAAAGTCCTCGTACCACCCTTGCACATAAAAGTAGCTGAAGCTTTGCATAACTATGATGGTTTCTTTCGATATTTAATTCATATTTTTTCCACTATTATCTGAAGGTAAAATCAAAGCAGTTGTGTTCCTCGGCTAAGATATAAGATGGTTAATGATGGATAAAAAATATGAGGTAAAAATGAAATCGATCGCGAAAAAAGTATGGATTAGTTTGAAAGACTCATCCAGAAATTTTTAGGGAATTACAAGGATCCTAACTACACTATGATATTACAAAAAAATACTACAAAACTTTGATGAACTGGGTTGTAACATGAGCTTAAAAATACACTTTTTTAACACCAATCTGGAGTATTTTCCAGAAACTCTTGATGCTCTGAGGGAGAAAAAGAGTGGGATATTTCCCCAAAATATAAAATGCATGGAGAAACGATATCAAAGACACTGGAATGTGAATATAATGGGCAGATTACTGTTGGGGTTTGAAAAGAGACATTGGACTAATTTCAAAATCTAAAGAACGCAAGTATTACCTTGAAGGAAAAGTAAAATAAATTGATCTAATTTTTATAATCTGATATCTTTATATATATATCTGACTTTAATATTATTTATTCGATTTTTCAAGTATTTTTTACAAGTACGAGCTAATCATCAAAATAACCAGAGGGGGTGGCCTCCCCGAAACTTTTTCGCATAGGAATAATACGGGGGGGGGGGCGGCGGGATACACTCGTGCGTCAGAAAAAGTTCGGTATTCCCTAAGGTGGGGAAAAATCTCGCTTCAGCGTATGCAGCTTTTTTTTGCGTAGAATGGAGGAAAAACCAAACAGACAATTTCAACGCATTTTTAACCGATTTAAACGAAAATTGGAGACAAATCTGCAATTAGGGTTTCAAGACTACATACGAAATTTTATTTATCTAAGTCATTTGTGTTAGAAGTTAGTGCGTTCAAAAGTATGCGATTATACAGACCGACAGACAGTCAACCATTTGACGGACTTGACCCAAACTTTTAAAAGGACCTACATTCCAAATGATAAAACTGTGTACCAAATTTTATCTATTTAGCTATTCAAGTTTTTGAGTTATAGTGTTCCCATGAACGCGGACAGACAGACAGACTTCCCGTAGACGGATTTTCTCCCAAAATTTGACAGAAACCTACAAATTATTTAATAGTTTTCGAGTTATCGTGTTCACGGACAGGCATAATTCCAAAATTGTGTTTTTCGGACTCAGGGAGGTCTAAAACATGGAGATTCGTCAAAATCTCGAGTTCGAATTTTTTGATGATGGCAATACTTTGTCTTTGTATACTTCGTATACGAGAAAGTAAAAACTTGCAAAACATTTTGAAAAATACGAGGAAGATAAAACTTGCCTTATGTAACAGGTTTGTTTGTCTCACGAAAACACTTCAGTATTGCAAAACAAGTCTCTGTTCAAAATAAACTTGTAACTACTAATGCCACACCCGTCTAACGGATTAATGCATTTCGAAAGTTGATCCTCATAAATAAAAACACATCAGTATCGCGTAAAATGTCTCTTTCCAAAATACGCATGCAATTGCTAAAAACCGCATTCATCTAACGAGTTATTATCAGGAATGGATTTCGAAAGCTGATCTAAATAAACAATCTTCCAAGAATTTGTTTGCAAATCCTTGAAAGAGAAAAACGAGCTTTAACAAAACTTGTGTGACCTCATGCAGAAATGCATTATGAGAGGAAGGTCAAAAATTGCCATTTTCTAGCCAAATACTGAGAAAACATATTGTGTGTGTACTTTTGATTCTTTTTATTAATATTTCAACAATTTTCAATATATTCTTTGATTTACATAAGAAATTTTACATGAAATTTCCCAAAACATAACAATATCGAATTTCCAAAATGTATATATTTTGGAGGTATTTAAATTTCGCACATATAAATTCGAAACCATGTAACAAAAGAAGGTGTTCAATTTTCAAGTAAACATTTACAAATCCAAAAATTCACAATTGCTATTGAAAACAAAAGCCAGTTAAGGCATAGCATTCTTTAAATATTGCCTTCAATTTACTACTTTCTCGTATGCAAAGAGGAATTATCGGCAGCAACAACTGCAGTAAAGGGTCTCCTCGACTTACGACCGAGTTCCGTTCCAATCTGATAAGTCGTAAGTCAGATTTATACTTTTCAGCACTATTGTTCTTCAAACGGGTTATAAAAATCATAAATGAAACACAAAAATTCAATCTATATACGTAAAATTATTATACAAAATATGAAAAATACATACTACAATAAAACCTGTATAAAACGGACTCTGTAAGAAACGGAACCCTGTCTTAAACGGAAAAAATATTTAGTTCCATCGGAAATCCTCATATATTATTTAGCCCTGTCTAAAACGGAATCCTGTCCAAAACAGAAAATTTTTCTACCCCCTCTAGATTCCGTTTACAGGCTTTACTGCATGTAGTCTATTGCACGTACTATTAACAAAAATACATTCTGAAATTACGTTCAATTTTGAAATTCAATTTTTGTGATTGTATGAGCGGATGATCTTAATTCGCTTTAATCGGGTGGACACATCCGATTTGTATCGGAAAAACCATTAGCGGCAAAAGGCCGGAGAAGTGATTAGTGTTTTGAAGTACAGTAATACCAGTTAGCGCATACGTACCTCCAGCAGAGCACGAGTATTGCTAATGATTTGTCCGACACAAATAGCACGTGTGAGTCGGGCCTTATATTATTATCTTGATTCCCTACCACTACACAACACCTATTCTTCAACTAACTGGGACAATTGATGAGGACGGCATCTGAACCGGCACTCACTCGTCGTAACTTCCACACCGCTCCAAGACTTATGATCTTATACAACTGGATAACATAAATTCGCTTATACAAAGTTTTCCTCATTTATTAAGAACGAAATCAGAAGTAAATGTGTATGAATATGTATAAGGTAAAAGACGATGCTGTGTTGAGTAGACATTTTAAAGAAACGGACAGCCGTTGAAATCCAAATTTAGTTTATTTTTGTATTTACATATTATTAGAAATAGATTAAAATTTAAGTTTAAGATCTTCAAAAGATCTTCTTATTTCAAAGAAAACTTTTAAGCTTTCGAAACAGGAGAAATTCCGAATTTTTACTAATTCAGCAAATTTATGTGGCTCGGCATGCTAACGGGTAAGACAGTTTTATCTTCAAATAATGAAACTTACAGTCATTAGATTTGAAAAGGTGTGGGAAAAACGAAAAGTTCGCGAGTGTAATACTTTAGTTGAAGTAGTAGTGTGTTTATTTTCAAAAATTAAGCGGCGTTAAAAATAATGACGCGTGTAAATTGAATCTATCACATATATAAAAAAGTTTAAACATTAAATTATATCTGGAACCATTTCCTTTTAGTTTTTTCTTTTAATTTCAGCAATTAATTATAGTGATTCACTGTCCCACAACTTTGGTATAATATTGATATCAGAAATTTATTATCGAAACTATTTCACAACCTTTGAATAGATTTTTGAAAAAAGTTTTAGTACCTTATCGCGATCCCATTCTCAGACTGAATAAAACTGCATAATGTCAAACCTAAAACGCTCATTTTTATTATATTCATCACTGACAAGTTAATAATATAACATGCAATAAACAGAACTGCTTTTAACTATATATTCTCCAACCGACATTTCGCTTCCATGCTGTTATTCACAAAAAAGAGAGCGATGCCAAATTCAATAACGCGCATCCTGTGGCGGTATAATTTCGTTCACTGGAAGCTGCCTAAGACATCCAGTCCAGTAACTGGCGCACCAATAAATTCATCATCAACAAATGGAAAAAGGGGGAGGACTTTCTTGAATATGATAATTTGTTCTATATTTACAAAATAGAAATTTAAGATGAGTTGCGGATTCCACATATTCATCCAGAAATATCATGGAATGAGACAACAGCGAAAATATCACATAACTTATTGTGTTGTCATCGTAGGTCCAACTGGAACAGGAAAAACAGATCAAATTAGAGATAATTATGATCTCTACGACATCTACTGGAAGCAGCACAGACAATGGTGGGTTGAATACGCTAAGCACAAGGTAGTTATATTTGATGAGCTCTAATCATGGTATGCGCATGATGACATATTAACTCTTTGTAGTCTCAAAGGATTTTGCAAAAGAGTTTTAGCAAGTCCAAGCCATTTTCAGTGAACTTATTAATAATTACATTCTATTCTATACAAAACAACTTGAGTAAATATTGCCGAGAGACCACATCGACACAGGACTTGCCGGTAAAAAAAAACTGATGTCGAGTTCACTTTGACGTAGGACTTGCCGGTAAATAACTGATGTCGAAACCACCTGGACATAGGATTGCAAAGGGTTAAGACTCCTCGGTAGATATCCTCTGAAAGTGCCAAAAATGGAGTATTTTCAGAATACAACAGTGAGATTCCGTACATCACCAGCAATCAACATTAGTCAGACAGGTATCCAAATATTGACGACAAAAGTTCATAGATTTCTGAATAAAGCATTTCAATCTTATCAATATCCCATTCTCAGATTGAATAAAATTGCACAATGTCAAACCCTAAACGCTCATTTTTATTACATTCATTATCGACAAGTTAATAATATAACATGCAATAAAAAGAGTTGCATTTTACTATAAATTCCCCATCCGACATTTCAGTTCCATGCTGTTATTCACAAAAGAGAGAGCGATGCCAAATTCAATAACGCTCATCCTGTGGCGGTATAATTTCGCGCACTGGAAGCTGCCCAAGATATCCCGTCCAGTAACTGGCGCACAATTAAATTCATCACCAACAAATGGGAAAAGGGGGTACTGTTACGAATATGATAATTTGTTCGATATCTACAAAGAGAAATTTAAGATGAGTTGAATATTCCAAGCACCCATCCAGAAATCTCATGGATTAAGAAAACAGCAAGCAGATCACGTAACTGATTGTGTTGTCAACCTAGGTCCAACTGAACAAGAAAAACAGATCAAATTGACATAATTATGATTTTCAAGACATCTATTGGAATCCACGCAGACCAATGGTGAGATGGATACATTAATCAAAAGGTAATTATATTTGATGAGTTCCATCCATGGTAAGCATATGGTGACCAATTTAGACTCCTTGACAGATATCCTTTGAAAGTACAAATTAAAGGGTAATTTGCAGAATTCAAGAGTGAGATCGTGCACATCCCAAGCAATCAACATTGATCAGAATAGTATCCAAATATTGAAAACAAAAGAGAATAGATTTTTGAGTAAAGCTTCTCAGTCTTATGAATATCCCATTTTCAGACTGAATAAAATTGCACAATGCCAAACCTTAAACGCTCATTTCTATTACATTTATCACCGACAAGTTAATAATATAACATGAAATAAATCAAAAGGTAGTTATATTTGATGAGTTCCATTCATGGTAAGCATATACTGACCCATTTAGACTCGTTGACACATATCCTTTGAAAGCGCAAATTAAAGGTTCATTTGCAGAATTGAAGTGTGAGATCGTGCACATCCCAAGCAATCAACATTGATCAGAATGGTATCCAAATATTGAAAACAAAAGCGAATAGATTTTTGAGTAAAGCATCTCAGTCTTATGAATATCCCGTTTTCAGACTTAATAAAATTGCACAATGACAAACCCTAAACGCTCATTTTTATTACATTTATCACCGACAAGTTAATAATATAACATGCAATAAATAGAACTGCATTTTACTATATAATTTCCCAACCGACATTTCAGTTCCATGTTGTTATTCACAAAAGAGAGAGCGATGCCAAATTCAATAACGCGCATCCTGTGGCGGTATAATTTCGAGCACTGGAAGCTGCCCAAGATGTCCCGTCCAGTAACTGGCGCACAAATAAATTCATCACCAACAAATGGAAAAAGGGTATCATTTTTATTTATATAGTAAATAACCGTCTGCAATACGAAGGATAAATTTATTTCCATTTTATATGGGATTCCCAGGGGAAGGCAGGGTATTACATGACAAAGGGAAATATTTCTATTTAAATGTGCGAACAGGCAGCGTCAGTCGTTTATTTATTTGTGCTTTATTTTGTCCTGAACTCTTTATCTGTTCAGTCTTTCTTCCAAACAATATTTATAGAGCAGCGTCGTGTTTTGTCACTGTATGGATGAGTTTTTTTCTTTCTTTTTCTGCTTGACGCTGTACCTCATTTATGGTTTTATTGACGACAAAAGATTAGTACTTTTTTTGGTAATGTTTAGTTTTATTTTCTCGGAAAAAGCTGAGTGACAAATGAACGGTTAAACAAATAATAAAGTGAAAAGGCAGCATATATATCTCAAAATTCAGAGTGGTTCTGAGATAAATAACTTGGTAATAGGACAATATATTGGTAAACTACGATTTGATTATAGCACAAATCCTGAATAAAATTTTAATTTCATTATAGCACAATCTCTGACTACAGCATTAATTTCACTATAGCACAAATCCTGACTACAATTTAGTTCCAACACGAATCTTGATTTTAATATAAATTAATAATTGAATTGCAGCGTAATTATAATAAAAATTGTTCTAATTTTAATTACAATAAAATTAAAAAGAAAGAAATTCAGTCTTGCAACGATTTGTCGTGTTTAATCAATTTATCAGACGACACAATCAAAAACATCAATATTTTCTTAACGTTCTCTAATAAAATAAAAAAGAGAGAAATGGCATTTTGCCCAATTTTTATTAACAATTTCCTTTTCATTTTTTATAGTAATAGTATTATAGTAAATAAAGTGAAAAGGCAGCACATATATCTCAAAATTCAGAGTGGTACTGAGATAAATAACTTGGTTATAGGATAAATATGAACTATGATTTGATTGTAGCACAAATCTTGATTATCATTTCAATTTCATTATAGCCAATTCCTGACGATAACATTAATTTTATTACGGCGCAGATCCTGAATATAATTTCATTTTATCCTGAATCCTGACTAAAATTTTAATTTCACTATAGCACAATCCCTGACTATAACATTAATTTCATTTATAATACAAAATTAACAAACAAAATGAAAAACCAATTCACAATAAAGTCAAGACATTGTACTGAAACTAAGATAAGAAAGAATCCAGTAGATGGACGTTGTCCAGCACTTCTGCCATCTAAAATTCAAAAATTGGATAAATTTTCTGTAGAGAAATCTGACTGTCAGGCAGGGGCGGCTCGTGTGTAGGGACTGCGGTAATGCAGACCACCTCCCAACTTTTGCATTTGTGTAAATTTGATGAATTTATTTTATTTCGATTTAATATTACAATTTATCAACAATTAACGCAATTTTGTATTAAAGTTACGATATTCAAATGAAAGAGAAAAACCTGCGCAGAAACAAGTCCCCTATTTATTTTCACTACCGAAGAAGAAGCGCAAAGGAGCAGAATAACTCTTCAAACGGACTAGATCTTCGCACATAAATACATCAGAGCTTGAACTCAGCTCTAACATTAAAAAAAGAATAAAATATTTTTTGACGCACAAATATGAATTCGGGATACCGGAATTACATGAGCTGTTTTGATCATGGACTAGATTTTAATCATCGTTTCACAAACATCAAGTTAACTTGTTTTTTTTTTCTTATTCCTGAAACACAAAACAAGAATGGTTTTATTTTTAGTAACATTTATTGATACTAATATATAGTATTCACGCTTCCTATTTTATATTAGTTATTCTATAACATACTTTTCATTAAATAATAAAAAATTTTTTATTTCAAATATATGTTTTTAATGTTAATTTTTAAATATATTAAAGTACAAAAACAACGAAAAGAATAAGAACTTCCAGATTTTATTAAAATTAATTTGTTAAAATATTTACCTATTTGAAGAAAATATGTTATTGATTTATTACAAGACTATAAAACTACTTAAAGGGTGTAACGAAAAAATCCAGAAGATAAAATTAATGGTTACTGCTTATGCAGGAAGGAGTCGATCACCCAGATTCTACATAACACGAGCTCGTCAGGTCGGCTAGAAGCATCTCCTGCTGTGACCTGTCTTATCCCAGATTGAGTTGAAGAAAAGGAAATAACTACCATCAGATTTGACATCTCTGACCTGAGGACGGTTTCACTTTACAGATAGTCTATCCAGTTGCACCGGATTGGGATCCATGGTGTGACACGTCGTCTGGTTTTCATATTTGTTAAGAATGGCTACTTTGTTGGCCTCAGTGATAATGCTAATTCCTTGGTGATCCTAATTTGCTTGGTTTTCCGCATTTCCAGGCTTTTCATATTCATTTCTATAATTTTGATTCTATTTCATTTGTTATAATTTTCCTTGATGCATAACTTTGGCTCATATTTGCTGCATGTATCCTAATTCTTGCATTCTTAAGTACATTCTTGCCTATTTATTGTTTGCG
Source organism: Araneus ventricosus (assembly GCA_013235015.1). Taxonomy (NCBI): domain Eukaryota; kingdom Metazoa; phylum Arthropoda; class Arachnida; order Araneae; family Araneidae; genus Araneus; species Araneus ventricosus. Next base: position 66,962 of record BGPR01003836.1, on the reverse strand, counting down.
TAATTACACATGCTGTAGTACATTTGGCCTTATTATTGCCATTAGTCTGCCATTTAATTTTCTCTTACTGTAATTTGCCTTATGTGTTCACTCTACATTGTTTGCCATATTCCTACATTTTATTGCTCTCTGCACATTCTTGCTGCCAAGCATTGTGCCACTTTCCAATTGATTCTAATTTCTTTTCTACATTATTACTGCTGGTCATTCATTCTCATTGTCCCATTTGTTCTAATTATTGTTGATTCGGTTTTAAGCGCTATTTGTTGCCAACCTTATTGCGATTGTCATTACTAAGCATTCTTATTAATTTGCAATATATATTTCTAATTTTATCGCGTTATGTTCGACTATTTTTTACGTTATTGTACATAATTATGCTAACGTTTTGGCCATTATTGTACTTTCGTTTTGCCATTATTTGTCTAATTTGGCCAATTTATTTGCTTTTTGCTGATTTTGCCATTTATCGTTGTTCCTAGATTTCAGCTACTTATTCCCTAAATCTGTTTGTCATTATTGTTTCAATTTTTTGCGTTCATTGCTACATTGTTCCTTCTTCGTTTATAGTGTCGTTGCCTTTGCATACCATTATTGCCGTTGTCTCTGAATTTTGTTATTGTTATTGTTGCCATTAAGCATGCTAACAATGTATCCATCTATTACTTGTTTTTACATTAATTGACTTATTTTTGTATTATGTTTCTAGGAAAAGCTTTGCTGCTTGGCGATGCTTTAGTGTTTTTAGAACTAACTTTGTTTTTGTTCACAAGTTTTCTTTAGTAGTTTAAATTGTTTTTATAATCAATTGAATTTCATTATAATAGAATCTGATCTATATTATGTTTGATTTATCATCAACCTTGAATAAAATTTAATGTTCATTACTGCTCATCTCTGACTATCAGAATTCATTTCACTAGTGTAAGTCAAGACTGCAATTTTGTTCCAGACAGAATCTCATTGTATAATATAAAATTAAAATGATTGTATCGATTCTATAAAACGTTCAATTTTAATTACAGTAAGATGAAAAATAAATAAATTCGTTCATGCAAGCATTTGTCAAATAATCAGTTTATCAGATACATCAAAACATCAATATCTTAACATCTCTAATAAATGGAATTTTCCCAATTTTCCAATAAGAAGCATTTTTCTTTTCATATTTTATCGATTTCTTATGAATTTTCAAGAATATATTTAAACTTAGTTGTACCCAGTGATTATTTATGTTAGGAAAAGAACAAAAAAAAAAAAAATTAGCTTTTAGTTGATGTAATTTTCTTTTAGATTTTTTTCCTTATAATATTATCAAAAAAAATTCAAATTATTAAAAAATTTTTAAAGTAAAACAAAAGCAAAACAAAATTAACAATCAAATCCGAGTTTTCCCGAATCAATTCAACAATAAATAACAAGTGCTGGCATTTTAGCAGTCGTCAGATATGCATTATCTCCCTGCATTTTTAACCTTCAGGAAAAGTCTGCCTTTATTTATTTTTTCTTATCTTTAATTCTTGCCATTAAAAACGAAGCATAAATAAATCTGAAATGAAGAATGAAAAAAGCCAAATAAATCAATGATTAACTATTTGAAAACCAGATTCTTGGATCCTTATTTTACTAAGAGAAAATTACGACTTTTTTTTTTGGGGTAGGGGAACATGACAGTCGAGTTTTCAATTCAATTGACGCTTAAATTCATGAAATTAAAACATTAAACAATTGATTTACAAAGTTATTAATTACTAAAAGTTGTTATCACATATCTTAGAAGCAAGAATAACGACGTAAGATGTTTGCTGGATCACATTTAGATAATTAAAATTGCAAAATAATTTGCGATTTTGTAAAAAAATGAGCAAAATTATATTTTCCTTAATTATATATAAAATTAATTTCTAGAACAAATTCATCTCTTTGATCGGAACTTTGAATAAAAAATGATGAAATAAAGAATTTTTATGGTTCTTTTAGATAAAAAATCATTTAACAGCATGAATTTTTCAGATAAATGAATGTTTTCACTAATATTTCAGAGATTAATGTGCAGGTCCATCACTTAGAAGTGCAATAGCTGTAATTTCTAAACCGATTAGGGTGGAAGGTTGCTCAGTTACCTGCAAGTAACATTTTAAATGACGAAAAGATATTCATGTTTTTTAACTCAATGAATGCCCCTGAAAACATGACAGTTAAATTTATATGTATACCAAGTCATCTAGAACATTTGTGAAATATTAAATACACAAAAATTTCAAAGAAAATGCATTTTACCGACAGTTATGGAAGTCTTTGAATATCACTACGCTGCAACTTTCAGACCATTCAAAGGGTACCTCGAGGAGATCCTCAAATCAGGGAAGACTTGAGGAATAATGGATGCTGATTGGCCAAAAGTACAAGTAAGAAAAAAGTAGAAACTCAAAGCTTCGTATCTCGATTAGTTTGTCACCAGAAGAGTGGAACTTTTATGTTTTAAATTTAGTGATCCATGATCAGCACGACTGAAAAGTATATGGGTGGATTCAGAAATTTGGCATATAGATTTTAGACCGCAAGTCAGATCTGTGCCCAAATTTTTGGGCCTTAATCCATTAAGAAGTTGACAATGTTATCGGTCTATATATTTTGACCATTCTCCAAAATTGGCACGTGAATGGCCCTATCGAGGAATCCATGACCAAACATGAAAGATAATTTGGTACGTCAATCGAAAGAGTTTAGATCATCTGTCCCGGGTCTATATATATGATCAGACTTGAAAAACACAACGATTTAGGAAATGGAAATTTGGTGATGGGGGGTCATGTAAATTACATCTAGTCTAAAATCCAGATTTTCAACTAAATCCGTTGAGTTGACAGTCTGTCGATTATGTCTTATTGACACGATGACTAACCCAACGATTTGGGCAAATGAATTTTAGTATTGTAGGTCAATGTGCTATTAAATTCCTAGATCCTTAGGCTATTTTTTGCCCAACTGTACAAGAGTTGACCTGTCTTCGAGCTCTATATATTTGGACATTTGATAGGTACAAACCTAACGATTTTGAGCAAATGAAATTTTGGCAAGTAAGGGTCATGCATGACCAACAGTTCTAGATCGCTATAGCAAATTTCTCGTCAAATCCAAGTGGCTTTGCCGTTGTCGTCCATATCTTTGACACGGTGCAACCAACTTACCGCAAATGATGGAATTTGGCAATAGTTCTGAAGCGAATGTGTGACCACTTCTAGTACTTACCAAATTTTGAAGCCAATCCGTTAAAGTTGACCGTCTGTGTCATATATATTTGGTCCAATAGAAAAAACTAGCATTTAGGCAAATGAAATTTGGTAATGGGGTCTGTCACTATCAACATTCTAGATCTGTACATGGAATTTTAACCAATCAATGGAAGATTGACATTTTCCAAAACCATATTATGTTTTCTCCTCTATACCATGAAGAACAACATGAAGTTGTAGAATTAGGGAAAGTTCAAGAGAGGTATGAAGCTGGGTTTTATATAGCATTGAAAACTTTAAAAATAAGCAAATTCTATTAATGACAATCCTAATTAAACCTATCCAACCGACATCTATCAAAGAGCTAACTTTACGGGCAAATTTGTGCCTAGGTCTAGGTTTCCATATAACTTGTAGAGATGTACAATCTATGTTAAAACGCTCAATGCTCTGTGCGATAATTCAAATACTATCAATTTGACAATGCATGCCAGCCTAAAATTATTATCATTTAAAGCTAAAACCACCGTAAAGAGATAAAATGTAATATGTTCCTATAACTCCATTATATAAAATTTAATCTTATTTCAAAGCAAACCATGATGAAATATCCTCAAACTCATCAATCATTTTCCATAACTCAGATAATGTAAGCGTTTACAGGGGACTATTTATAATAAAAGTCAAACAGATGTTTTCAGTCCTTTTTTACAACTGTTGAGGTTTCAGCTGTACATTCTCTCCTTTCTCCAGTTGAAACCTAAAAACATGTCAAACTAGAGGCATTACTCTGTTTGATACTAAACCAAAACGATAAATTATGCAGAAGCCTCATTCTTTTCAAACAAAGCAATTTCTGTGTGAAAAGAAAGATGAACGGTTTGCTCAGTCAGTTTTAGTTCCTTTGTCTGTGCTAAAGATGTAAAGTTCTCAGTTGGTCATCATTATCGCTTTTATTTCATTCTGTTTAGAAGTGAAATAGATTATTAATTTGGGAATGAAGGGAGAATTCTTTCTCCTACGATCTAAGAACTATTAAAGAAATTTTAATTGATGAAAATCAGAATCTTGTCCATACTGGCATGCTTAGTTAAAGAGAAAAAAAGATTTTAGAATTTCTGCCTTTAGTATAATATGTACAGATTTTTTCTTGATATAACTATTAGCAGTTAGAAATGCAATATTGACAAATCGGAGATAGAATCTAAATTTATTGCCAAATAAACCCATAGAATTGCTTTGTTAAAAACCATAATATTTTTCAGGGCATATTTAACTGTTTGTTTATGAAAAAAATGCTTTGGAAAAACATACTTATTATTTTCGAAACTGAATAAAATTTAATTTAAATATTATCTATATTTGAATATCTCAAATTAATGGTAAAAGGTGGTATGTTCCAATATTCCCATTAGTGAAAAGACTGTTATTATTTAAAAGACTTTTTATTGGTGACACGACACCTTTTTTGTATTTTGATTCATATTTTGAACGGGTTTTGATATAGGCTGCTAGTCACACAACGATCAGTTAAAAATTCCTGCAACTTTCTCTTTCAATTGGACATGCCCTGATATTCAAGCGTCATTACGTTCTGCTAGATATGGCATACTAATGCATACAATCCATGCAGTCGAGACTGTCACCTTTGCTGATTTTACACTGAGGAAGGGGTACAGGCAATAGTCATATAAAGCGATTTCCGAGTTCTTTTTAGATCACGTCTCAAAACAAATCACAACTTCCATTCTTCACTTCCTCTTTTGATATGAAAATAACTGCCTGGCGCATGCGCAAAAGGGGAGGGTTTTACCATATAAACATTTATCACAAACTGTCTACAGGAAATAGTAATAACTAAAGAAATGGTACACTCATTATTGTCTTATTGAGAGTTTTAGAATTAGCATTCTTCACTGAAAATAGATGATTGAAAATATGGAGCATAGCGAGCTATTCTTCATGTATGAAGTATAGGCTCCTATCAAGATAATATTCTATCATCAGATATGCATTTAGAACAAAGCGACTCTTCCGTGAACTGACTTAGTCCAAAATTAGTGCACCAACCAACAATTTTGGTGTCCGATCACTACCAATTTACATTGAAAAGTTTGCGTTTCTGAGTTATCGCGGTTGACATACACGGTAGGGAGTTTGTATTCCAGTTCGTTATATATGCGTCCCGATTTGAAGGCAACACGAGGCCTATGGGCAGACATCACAATTAGAACTGCGCATCAGATGACGACTCCTGCCAGCAAGCCTGGCCAAGATCAATTGTTTCAGAATGTACAATACAAACTTCAGGCAAAATATAACATTACTAATCAAAACATATTCATTGAATTTCCAGTTCTGTTCAAAGCCAGACTATCTGCAAATCAATCGCTCTAGTGGCAACAACTAGGAGATGTTCTGGGGCAACAACTATATATGTTCTAGTGAGCAATATATGTATCAGTTGGCAAGCACATATGTTCCAGTGGCACACAGCTATATCTTCTCCAGTGGCAACAACTATATCTTCCGTGGCAAAGCAAACAACTGTTCTGTGTGCTGAAATACATCTTCCAGTGAAATACTCATATCTTCCAGTAGGCAGCAACTACTAGTGTTCTAGTTGGCACATCTAGCTTCGTATCAATGGCAAGCTAATATCTTCCAGTGGCAGAACTATATGTTCCCAGTAACAACTTCATCTGAGAAAATGCTTAGGAACCTCTCTCTCAATAAAATGGCAAACAAGACTGGGATCTAGCGCATTGAGAAAAGCAATTTTAATATAGCATTCTACCTGTCAGCTTCGATCAAGATCACCCTCTTCTTCGCCAGGCACAGGCCTCTGTCCCTCAGCATATCTCTAAGATTCCGATTCATCATTCAGATTCTGCGGCATGCAAAAAGGGAGAAAGGGGAGACCTTCTCACTACAAGCAACTTCTGTCACCATGACGTCATCTTAGTCAGCTTAAAAGCCAAGTGAGAAAATCACTGAACTTGGTGAAAAGCGTACTTTCAAATAAACTATCAAGAATAAATAAGCTAAACTGTATCTTCTTCTCAATGAATTGAGAAACCTCATAAAACAGCCACCGGACGAAGCCAGTTCATCCGACTCGACCAGATTTGTCTCCCTCACAAGCAAGACTCAGGACGTTAAGACCCTCTGAGGTTCACCAATACTCTAGAACCCTCACAGTCTCCAGTATATGCAATATAGAACTTTTTTAGACCTGTCTTAAAATTTTGTTTTTGCTTCCATAGCAGAGTCTTCTTTTCATACTGTATAAAGATATTTATTGTATATGCTTCACAGCTAGTTTAATCTCAATGTTAAACACTCGAGCTAACCTTTTGTTCGAAATAGTTTCACATCAACACAAATCGCAGAATTTTTATCTCTGGAGTCATGGGTGTTCGTAGTGTAAAAGCAAAGTGGCAACAACTATAGGTTAGATGGCAAATATATGTTCTAGTGGCGCAACTATGGTTCTAGTTTGAAATGTTTGTAGGCTGAATAGTAGAAAAGAAAAAACTTTAATTGCAACCAGTTTGTTTTTTAATAAGACTGTTTTGGGAAACAGATTGAGCACTATGTATAGTTGTTGTTTGATGTCTTAAAGTCTATTCTATTATTCACTTACTATTGATATTTTCAATTCTGTACATTTCTTGGAACATACAAGTTGTTTTGCAATTTTTCTCAACAAAGTGGTCTCTCGGCTTTGGTTGTGTGGGTCGCCGGCTCCTGGGGTGGTAAGTTCTTGCTGGTAAACTACCTTTCAAGCCATTACTAGAGAGTAATATAGAAGGGACTCTAATGATGTCATGAGATCTAGGAATAATGATGATTGGCTGTTAGGTCGAGGATTTATGTATCGAGCAAACACTGGAACTTCTCCGATCTTCCGCACCACACCATCAGGAGGATATTTGGCCCTCGCTTATTGGGAGGGGCCATGATTAACGTTCAGCTCAGGCCTCGCATAGCCACTGATCGGATCTTCAAGGGAATCGGATTTGAGCCTGACGTGACCCTCTTGAATTCGAGACACTATCATCATAGCGCGCCCGTAAAGGGAGAGGGAGACAACAAAACAGATTTGTTCCAAAAATTCATGCATTTAGATCATAACACTGTTGCCACCTGCCTAAAATCATCCATCTAGATAATTTAGTCACTTTTGGAAGGTCATTGCGACTCAATGCACAATATGGGATGTTAAGCCGTTGGAAGTAACAGACGTACGATAATCTTCTTGGCTTGAAGTCTGCTACTATAAGTATAACGCGTAGTAAGGAAAGTTTACATCGATAGCATAAAGTTTAAACACAGCTAATCGCGCTAACTGATTCATAACTCATAAAATCACTCACGATAGACAGATGCGAACATCTTATTACACTTAACACATGCTATGCATCGAGCATCACAAAATAAAAAAGAAGAAAGTGTGTCGGAGAGTACAGTAGTAACTAAGTAAGACCTATATTATCTGTCTGGTATCATATTGACAGTTTAGAGTAAGGAATTCGAATAATTCAACGTTGCCTTATACGACGGACAGACAGACTTCCTCCGCTTGATGCGATTTCCAGTTCTAAATTTGATTAAGGTTTTCATATAAAGACGTGTCCCAACACTTCATTTGACTAATCCGTTTCTGACGTAAACTTGTTCATCAGCATTAGAATATATAAGTCTAGAAATTTACCTTTTGGGGAAGAGGAGGAGAATGAATTATAATCTGAAATCTGGAGGGAATTTTTCCACGATGACAAGTCCTGTCAAGTCAGTCAAATTCTAATCTCATGGCTTGAAACCGCATGACCAAACTGAATTCCACGAGCGTTATCGTGTACTGGGATTATTCCTGTCTGTCAGTCACACAGAAAGACAGATTTCATCCCAAATGTCAGAACAGGATCACGACATTTTTGAAAGCTACCACAGTATATGAAATTTCACCTTCTAAGTCTCAGAGATTCTAACCGTGGTACATATATTATCCCTGCGCAGTACGGAGTGATTTAATGATTACAGTGGAAAAACACAAAATAAAGATATTCTAGAATTCTCATTTTTCTGCTTGCTCTGAATGAAAGAGAAAATTGTACAGTCGAAAGCCAGATTCAAAGAAAGAAAGAAAGAAAGTAAGTACGATTATAGTGAGTAATCGTTAGTTCTAATCCTAAACTAATGAGGGAATACTTGCTGTACTTTCTTGCATTGTTTTGACAAGTTGAACCAATCCTATTTTTTAAAAATGAATAAAAAGTAAGGAATAAAATAAATCCTATAAATTTTATTATAGTTCATTAGAGTCTTCTCTTAAGGTCTCATTCTAGTTGGATTATTAATAAAAAAACATTTTGTGAGAGGATGTTGGGGAGGATTACAGCATAAGTGGCAATATCAGAATAAAAGATAATCCAAAGTGGGAGAAATTAAGTTTAGGAACTTTGATCAGTTAATTGTTCCTTTTTGAACCTCATGTTGACAGATCAATTCAAAATTATTTTTCGATTCAAGAAGTTCTAACGGCAGCATTCATCAAAAATCCAGAGGTCGACCTTTTTTTTACCATTATAACGAGGAAATGGTTATTGCTTCAGTTTAAATAGTATACATCTTGGTACATGGACTATAATTCAGATACTTGCCAAATTTGAAGTACCTTACAATTGTGACATGGAACTAAAATTCGGAATACTTATTCTACAGATTTGATACCCTGACATTTGGTAAATGGAACTAAAAATTCAATACTTTGAATCTCACAAAATTTGATATCTACACTTGGTACAGTAATAACTAAAATTCAATACTTTTGACTACATCTGATAACCAACTGGAGTACATGAAACTATAATTAAATTTTATGATTCACAGATTTGATACCTTTCCTTGGTACATGGAACTAAATTGAATACTTACACTAGCAATTTGATACCTTACACTCTGGCTTACTGGGACCAAATTCAATACTTTGCACTGATTCTGATACTTATCGAGGTACATGGGACTAAAATTCGAATACTTTCCTACGTTTATCTTATACCACACTGAGCATGGAAATATATGAAAACGTAAATTTATGACTTGAGTTTTATAAAAAAAAATATTATAGAAGTTCTTTTGACTTATATTTTAGAATAATTAAATAAATTCACT
>BGPR01003836.1:43309-57539 GCA_013235015.1 Araneus ventricosus | reverse complement strand
AAATAAAGTGAAAAGGCAGCACATATATCTCAAAATTCAGAGTGGTACTGAGATAAATAACTTGGTTATAGGATAAATATGAACTATGATTTGATTGTAGCACAAATCTTGATTATCATTTCAATTTCATTATAGCCAATTCCTGACGATAACATTAATTTTATTACGGCGCAGATCCTGAATATAATTTCATTTTATCCTGAATCCTGACTAAAATTTTAATTTCACTATAGCACAATCCCTGACTATAACATTAATTTCATTACAATACAAAAATTATCAAACAAAATGAAAAAACCAATTACAATACAAAGTCAAGACATTACTAGAAACTAAGATGAGAAAAGAATCCGGCAGATGGACGTTGTCAAGGGTCACGCCCTGCTGGGATTCAAAAATTGGGATAAATTTTCTGTAGAGGAAACTGACTGTCAGGCAGGGGCGACTCGTGTGTAGGGACTGCGGTACTGCAGTACCACCTCCCAAGTTTTCCATTTGTGTAAATTTAATGAACTTATTTTATTTCGCAATTAATATTTAAATTTATCAACAATCTAACGCAATTTTGTATTTAACGATTACGAGATTCAAATGAAACGCCAGAGAAACCTACGCAGAAAACGAAGTTCCCTATTTTATTTTTCACTACCCGAAGAAGAAGCGCAAAGGGGAAAGTAACAATTCAGACGGGAACTATGGATCTTTGCACATAATACATCAGAGCTTGAACTCGGCTTTCTAACATTAAAAAAAGCAATAAAATATTTTTTGACGCACGCAATATGAAGCGGGATACGATTACATGTAGCTGTTTTGTTTCCAATGGATGCAAAATTTTTTAATCGTCTTGCAAGCATCAAGGTTAATGTTTTTGTTACTTCGCTGAAAACAAAACAAAAATGGATTTTATTTTTAAGTAACATTTAATGATACTAATAAATAGTATTCTCTTTCGCTTCTATTGATATTAGTTATTCTATAACATTTTTTCTCATTAATTAATAAAAAAATTATTTTATTTCTGCACTATATTGTTATTTTAATGTTATTTTTTTTAAATGTAGTAAGGAATACAAAAACCGGAACTGAAAAACAAATTCCGAGCTTAGATTTTTTATTAAAATTAATTTGTTAAAATACTTACCTATTTGAAGAAAAGATGTTATCAGTTATTCGTTAAATATAAAACTACTTAAAGTTAATGAAAAAATCCAAAACATGTAAGTGGTTTAAATATGCATTACTGCGCAGGAAGGACAGCACCCCCAAGATTACATAACACGAGCCGTCAGGTCAAAGAAGGCCTCCTCTGTGACCCGAATTTATCCCAGATTGAAAGAAAAAAGGAAATAACTACCATCAGATATTGCATTCTCTGACCTGACAGACAGTTTCCTTTACAGATAATTCATCCCAATTTTTGAATTATAGAATCCCAGCAGGGAGTGATCCTTGACAACGTCCATCTGCAGGATTCTTTTCTTATATTAGTTTCTAGTAATGACTTGACTTTTTTCACTTTGTTTGCTAATTTTTGCCATTGTTCCTAATTTTTGCCTTTGTTGCTAAATTTTGCCATTGTTCCTAATTTTTGCCATTATTGCCATTGTTCCTAATTTTTGCCATTGTTGCTAAATTTTGCCATTACAGCCAATGTTCCTAATTTTTGCCATTATTGCCTTTGTTGCTAATTTTTGCCATTATTGCCAATGTTACTAATTTTTGCCATTATTGCTAATTTTTGCCATTATTGCCATTGTTTTCTTGGAAGCTGCTGCTTTTGCGGGCACCAGATGCTTTGTATTTATGTTTTTTGTTCTGCTAACTTTGCTATTTAAAGAAGCTGTTTTTTAGTATTAATTGTTTTTTATGTATTAATTTCATTATGGTACAAATCCTGACTATATTATCACGAATTCTGAATAAAATTTTAATTTCATTATAGCACAATCTCTGACTATAGCATTAATTTCACTATAGCACAAATCCTGACTACAATTTAGTTCCAACACGAATCTTGAATATAATATAAATTAATAATTGAATTGCATCGTAATTATAATAAAAATTGTTCTAATTTTAATTACAATAAAATGAAAAAGAAGGAAATTCAGTCTTGCAACGATTTGTCGTGTTTAATCAATTTATCAGACAACACAATCAAAAACATCAATATTTTCTTAACGTTCTCTAATAAAATAAAAAAGACAGAAATGACATTTTGTCCAATTTTTATTAACAATTTCCTTTTCATTTTTTTATCGACTTACAATTTCAAGAATATTTATTTATTTATCCATTTTATTTTATTTTAGGAGAAAAGAAACAAGAAAAAACATTTGGCCTCTTTTAGTTAGAAACAATTTTTCTTTTTAGATTTGTTTTTCTTATAATATTGTCAAAATAAAAATCAGAGTTAAAAAAATTTTAAAGTAAAACAAATCATGTAAAAATAAAATGTAACGAAATAAATCCCCAAACGATTTTCCACTCGTAATAATTCAAAATCCATTCAAGCAAAATTAACAAAGTGGGCAGTTTTTGCAACACAGATTGCGCATTATCTCCATCGATTTTTAACCTTCCAGGAAAAGTTCCTGCCTTTATTTATTTTTTTCTTGCTTTTAATCTTTTTAATTAAAAAGCAGAGTAAAATAAATCTTGAGAGTAAACAATGAATAAAAAAATAAACAAATATGCACATTAACTATTTGAAAAACCCACAGATTCTTGGATTTTATTTATAAGAGAGAAAATTAGACTTTTTTTTGGGGTGGGGGAACACAGTGGTTTATTAATTTGGATTTTCCATCTTAAACAAATTCTGAAATTAAAACATTAAACAATTGTTCGAAATATTACCATAAAAGTTTTTGTAATTGTTATCACGCAATAGAAGAAAGCAAGGAATAACGCATCTAAAGTGATGTTGCGTGGATCACATTTAGTATTTAAATTGCAAAATAATTGCCCGATGTTTGCAAAAATATAGTTAAAATTATATTTTTGTAATTATATATAAATTAATTTCTTTTAGGAATAATTCACTTTTGATGGAACTTTGAATAAAAAAGTCTGGAAATGAAAACAAGAATTTTTTTATAGTTCTTTTTAGATAAATCATTTATACAGCATGAATTTTTCGAAATAAATGAATAGTTTTCACTAATAATTTCAAGAGACAATGCAGGATGTCCACTTTAGAAGTGGTCCAATAGCTAATTTCTAAACCGTTAGAGTTAGGCATATACTCCCAGTTGGTAAAATGATTTAAATGACGAAAAGAATTATATTTCATGTTGTTTGAATCAATGAATGTATCCCTGAAAAAATTACGAGGTCTAAATTTTTTGTATAGTATACCAGTCATCTTAGACATATTTAGTAAAATATTCTTGACACACCAAAATTTTAAACAAAAAAAGTTCCATTTTTTACGACCGAATTATGAAGCTTTGAATATCACTACTGCTGTCAATTTCAGACCATTTCAAAGGGTACCTCGAGGAAGATCCTCAAATCAGGGAAGGACTTGAGGAAGTGGCGGATGCTGATTGGCCAAAAGTAAAGTAAAAAAAAAGTAGAAATTCAAAGCTTCATATCTCGGTCAGTTTTAGTCGCAGAAGAGTGGAACTTTTAATGTTTTAAATGTTAGTGAGTCCATGCGAGCACGATTACTGAAAAACGCAAATAGGTGGATGGATGAAATTTAGCATATAGATTTATCATTAGAATTGCAGATCTGTACCAAATTTTGGGCCCAATCCGTTAAAGAGTTGACAGTATGTCGGTCTATATATTTTGACACGATTACTCCAAAACGCAACGATTTAGGCAAATGAAATTTGGTATCGGGTCATGTGACCAACATGAAAGATCTGTACCAAATTTTGGTCCAATCCGTGAAAGAGTTGACCGTCTGTCGGTCTATATATTTGGACACGATGACTCCAAAACACAACGATTTAGGCAAATGAAATTTGGTATGGGGTCATGTGACCAACATTCTAGATCTGTACCAAATTTTGAACCCAATCAATGGAAAGATTGACATTTAAAATCCATATTATGTTTTCTCCCTATACCATGAAACACAAAACGCACTAAGTTGTAGAATTGTAAGGAAAGTTCAAGAGGAGGATATCGAAGCTGGGTTTTTTATAACTAATTAAAAACTTTAAAAATATTAAAAATTCTAATATAATAACTAATTAAAAACTTCAAGAAATAACCCTAATATCAAAGAAGTAACTACGGGGCAAATTTGGTAGCTCTAGGTCTAATGGTCTGTCCTGTAGAATGCTACATTATATGCGTTACGCATCAATTTGCATTCTGTGCGATAATTGCAACACACAATTTACAAAATGCATGCCAGCCTAAAATTATTATCATTTTAAAGCTCAAAATCACCGTAAAAGAATAAAATATAATATTCTATAACCATTATATAAAATTTCATGTCTTATTTCAAAGCAAACCATGATGAAATAGTCTTCAAATGTCATGCAATCATTTTTCCATAACTCAGATAATGTACGTTTACAGACATTTATTTATAATAAAGCGAAACGAATTGTTTTTCAACTTTTACGAACTGTTCGGAGTTTCAACAGTACAATTCTCTCTCTCCTTTCTCCGAGTTGGAAAACCATAAAACATGTCAAATAAAGAGGATTACTTCGTTTGATAGCCACAACCAAACGATAATCTATCAAAGCCTCAGTTCTTTTCTAAACAAACGATTTTGTGTGAAAAAGAAAGATGAACGGTTTGCTCAGCAGTGTTTATTCAATTCCTTTGTCTGGCTAAAATGTGTAAAGTTTCTCAGTTGGTCATCATTATCGCTTTTTATTTCATTATCTGTTTAGAAGTGAAATAGTTATTCAATTTAGGAGAATAGAGGAGAATTTTTTCTCCTCTAAATCTAAGAACTGTTAAAGAAATTTTAATTGTTATGAAAATCGAAATATTAGTCCATACTGTAGCTATTTAAAGAGAAAAAAAGATTTTTAGAATTTCAGTTTTAGTGTTAATATGTACAGTACGTTTTTCTTGATATATATTATTATGATTGAAAATGCAATGTTGATAAATCATAGGAGATAAGAATCTAAATTTATTACAACAAATAAACCCATATGGAATCGTTTTGTTAAAAAAACCATGTCATTTTTTCAGGCATGGATTTAACTGTTTGTTTTAATGAAAAAAGTGGCTTTGGAAAAACATACTTGTTATATTTCTGAAACTGAATAAAATTTTAATTTAAATATTTATCTATATTTGAATATCCTCATAATTCAAACGATTAAAAAGATTGGTAGTGTTCACAATAATTCACATTAGTGAAAAAGACTGTCGTTATTATTTCACAAAAAGACTTTTTTAATTTTGAAACGACACTTTTTGTATTTTGATCCAATAATTTTGAACGGGTTTTGATTTAAGGCTGCTAGCCTTCCAAAACGATCGATTAAGAATTCCTGCAACTTTCTCTTTCAATTGGACATGCCTTGATATTCAGCGTCATGTACGTTCTGTAATTAAGAAATAATAATAGCATCTATTACACCATCCAACGGATTCCGAGACTACCACTTTTGGCCGATTTTACACCGGAAAGGGGTATCAGGCAATGAGTCATATAAGCGCATTTCCGGAGTTCTTTGTTAGATCACGCCCAGTAAAATGTAAACATCACCCTTCCATTCTTCACTTTCCCCCTCTTTTGATGAAAATAACTCCGCCCGGCGCATGCGCAAAAGCGCGGAGGGTTTCCGAATCCATTGCTATACAATAACTTCGTACAGGAAATAAAGTAATATCCGAAATGGTACATCATTCACCATTATTGTTCATTGGAGTTTTTAGAATTAGCATTCTTCACTGAAAAACGAGATTAAACGAAAATTATGGAGCATACGAGCAATATTCTATCATGTATGAAGTATATATTCTATCATACGAGTAATATTCTATCATCGAATATGCATTTTAGAACAGCGACTCTTCCCGTGAACCGATTACGTCCAAAATTGCATACAACCAACAATTTTGGTGTCAAGATCACATACCAAATTTCATTTACGTAGCAAGTTGCGTTTCTGAGTTATCGCGGTGACATACACGGACAGGGTTTAGTTCAGTTCGGTTATATTAGCGTCCCATTTTGAAGCAACACGAGGCCTATTTGGGGGCAGACATCATAATTAGGAACCGCTGTCAGATGACGACTTCCTGCCATACAACTTCAAGATCAATTGTTTCAGAATGTAGCCAATAACAAACTTTCAAGGAAAAATATTAAATTACTAATCAAACATATTCGTGAATTTCAATTCCTGTTCAAACCAGATTCATAGCCGCAACGACTAACGGCTCTAGTGGCAACAACTATATGTTCTGGTGGCAACAACTATATGTTCTAGTGGCAACAACTATATCTTCCAGTGGCAACAACTATATGTTCCAGTGGCAACAACTTCATCTGAGAAAAATGCTTAGGAACCTCTCTCTCAATAAATGGCAACAAGACTGGGATTCAGGCGACACTGGAAAAGCAATTTTTAATATACTCCCTAAAGTCATTCTAACCTCAGCTTCATGATCAAGAGAATCCACCCTCTTCGCTACAGGCCCTGGTCCTTTCCCCAGCTATCTCTATAGATTCCGGATTCATCATTCAGATATCTGCGCATGCGGGGAAAAGGGAGACCCTCTCCACTACGCAACTTCTTGTCACATGACGTCATCTTATCATTTTACAAAACCAAGTGCAGAAAACACTGAACTTTGGTGGAAAAGCGTACTTTCAAATAAACTATCAAGAATAAATATAGCTAAACTCGTATCTTTCCTCAATGAGATTGAGAACCTCATAAAACAGCCACCGGACGCAACCAGTTCATCCGACTCCGACCCAGATTTGTCTCCTTCACCAAGACCTCAGACTCATGGACTAAGACCCTCTAGAGGTTCAATACCTAGAACCCTAGTCAGTCCTCCTACAAGTATATAGATGCAGCGAACTTTTGGGACCTGTCTTAAAATTGTTTTTGCTTCGCGAGTCTTTCTTTTCATATGTAAACACGCATTTTTGATTGTTTTTATAATTCTCACATGTTATTCGTCAATGTTAAAACACTGTATGTAACCTTTTTTTGTTCAATAAAGTTTCTACACACACTCATCAAACTGCAAATCGGAGATTTTTATCTCTGGAGTCATGGGTGTGTCGTAGTGTAAAGTAAAGTGGCAACAACTATATGATCTAGTGGCAACAACTATATGTTCTAGTGGCAGCAACTAATGGTTCTAGTGTGATTTGAATATGTTTCAGGCTGAATAGTGAAAGAAAAACTTAATTGCTGAATCCTTGTTTTTTAATAAGACTGTTTTTGGGAAACAGATTGAACTGCTTTTATGTATAGGTTGTTGTTTTGATAGTGTTTAAGTCTATTCTATTATTCACTTATTATTGATATTTTTCAATTCTGTACATTTCTGGAAATTGTAAATTGTTTTGCAAATTTTGTTTCTCAACAAAGTGGTTCGGGCCTTTGGTTGTGGGGGCGCCGGCTCTGGGTGTGGTGTTCTTGCTGTAACCACCTTGTGCCCATTTAAAACCAATGAGGTGACTCTAATAGTCATAGGTATCTGGGGTTCAAGATGGCGTTAGGTCGGATGACGAGGACGACACCTGAGCTGGAACCTGACTCTCCGATCTTCCGCACCACACCATCGGGAGGACATTTGGCCCCCCTATATACATAGGGGGCCATGATTTAACGTTCATCAGGCCCGCATACACGACGGATCTTCAGTGGAATCGGATTTCGAGCCTGGGACCCTACGGCCCCGAATTCGAGACCTTATCACTAGGCCACCGCGGCCCGTAAAGGGAGAGGGAGACAAGCAAACAGATTTGTTCCAAAAATTCATGCATTTTAGATCTATAACACTGTTGCCAAAACCATGCGCTAAACACCATCCATCTAGATAATTGCATCGTTTTTGAATCATTGCGCTCACATGCACACAGATTGTTGGAAGCCGTTGAAATAACAGACGTACGATAGATACACTTTCTTTATTGAAAGTCATAATGATAGTAAGTATAACGTTAAGTAGAATAGTTTGTCTACGATAGCATAAAGTTTAAACACAGCTAATCGCGCTAACTGATTCATAACTTGCTAAACATCACAGTAGACGAGTAGACAGCATCTTATTACACTTAACACATTATGGTGCATCGGCATCACAAAATAAAAGAAGCTAGAAAGTGTGTCGGAGAGATACAGTAGAACCAAGTAGACCTTATATATCTGCTGTGACGTCATATTCAGTTGACGTAGGAATTCGGAATAATCAACTGTTGCCAATACAGACGGACAGACAGACTTCCCGTTGATGGATTTCGTTCAAAATTTGACACGGTTTTCATATAAAGACCACATGCCCCACTTCATTTGACTAGTCCCGTTTCTAAGTAAACTTGTTCACAGACAGAGATATATAATTCTAGAAATTTATCTTTTTGGGGAAGAGGAGTGAAAAACGTAGAGATTCATCGAAATCTGGAGGACGAATTTTTTCACGATGACAGTCTTCAATGTCGAGTCAAATCTAATCCAATTCTGGCTATGAAACCGCATGCCAAACTGAATTCATCGAGCTGTTATCGTGTACTGAGTTATCCTGTTCACGTGCACACAGACAGACAGATTTCATCCAAAATGTCAGACAGATCTACGACATTTTTGAAAACACCACATATGAAATTTCATTCGTCTAGCTCAGAGATTCCCAACCCGTGGTACGCGTATCCCTGCCGGTACGCGAGAGTGATTTTGGTAATGGTGGAAAACACAAAATAGAAGAATATTCTAGAATCTCATTTTTTCAAGTTTGTCTAAAGAATGAAAGAGAAAATTGTACGAGTCCGAAAGCCAATTCAAGAAATAAGAAAAAGAAAGAAGTAGAGTAAAATCTAGTAATTGAGTAATCGTTAGTTCTAATCATAAACTAATGAGGGATTACTTCAATGCTGTTTTCAATTGTTTTGACGTTGAACTAATACTATTTTTAAAAATGGAATAAAAAGTAAAGACAAAAATAATCCTATAAATTTTATTAAGTTCATTAGAGTCGTTTCACTCTTAAGCTATTCTAAGAATTTGGCGTTATTAATAAAAAAACATTTTGTGTTGAGGGATGCTTGGGGGGAGGATTACAGCAGGGGGCATTCAACAATAAAAAGACTAATCAAGGGGTACGGGAGAAATTAAGTTTGGGAACTGCTGGTCTAGCTTGTTCCCTTTTTGAGTCCTCGTGTTGACAGACGCAATTCCAAAAATTATTTTTCGGATTCAAGGAGTTCTAAAACGTGGAGATTCATCAAAATCCCGAGGTCGACTTTTTTACCATTATAATACGGGAAATATATTATTGCACTTCAGTTTAAATAGTATACACTTGGTACATGGAACTATAATTCGAATACTTTGCACCACAAATTTGATACCTTACAATTGGTACATGGAACTAAAATTCGAATACTTTGCACTACAGATTTGATACCTTACACTTGGTACATGGAACTAAAATTCGAATACTTTGCACCACAAATTTGATACCTTACACTTGGTACATGTAACTAAAATTCGAATACTTTGCACTACAGATTTGATACCTTACACTTGGTACATGGAACTAAAATTCGAATACTTTGCACTACAGATTTGATACCTTACACTTGGTACATGGAACTATAATTCGAAAAACGCTCAAATTTTATGACTTGAGTTTTATAAAAAAATATTGTAAGAAGTTCTTTTTTGACTTATAAATTTTTAGAATAATTTAAATAAATTCACTCACCAGGTCACTAATTCAATCAGATAATCAGTGGAATATTATAAAAATAGTAACACTCTGTTTGAAATATGCAAAAAGAGGTTTCAGACGCAACGATACTCGCGGAGTGAGAAGTATTCGTTTTATAAAGGAAAGTAATTAATACAAGTGATATCAATTTTTCATGCGAACAATCATGTTTATTCGATGTTCAAATATTTTTTTTCATGCTGAATAAATTTAATTATAGAGAAGTAATTCCTTTTTCGTGCGATATATTTGTTACGAGTGTAGAGTGTTTATATCAAAGTGAACATGATCCAAACTAAAGTGCAAATAATCACCAACCTTATAATACTACCTCTTTCTGTACTTTGCATACGAGAAGGTCAAAATAATAGCCTTTCACTCTCATATCGACTGCATTTTCCTGTCGTTTTAATTGTACTTGAGCCTTATATTTATCGCCATTTATTAACTGTTTCTACACCCAAAAACTGTTCTGGCTTGTTCTTCTACACGAAACAAATCAACCTTAAGAAAGTTTACCTGAATCCTTACATGCAAATGGTCCTGGAAGTAACAGTTAGCGCTTGTCACTACGCCAAAGAACAAGACCTTCTAAAAGGAGGAAAATTAGAACGATTATATCGTTACATCTCAAACCTCACACACGGGGGCGACGTTCCTCCTTCTCCCCATTTTTCCCAAATAAAGAATCCCGCAGAAATTTGCGCGGGGGCAAATTCTTAATTAAAAGCAAGCGAGAGGCAAAGTCCATCTAAAGACGTGTATTTTCATTAGACAAAAAGCGTCGATTAACAGGACGCACGCCAGTGTTAAAAGGAGGGAGCGATTGTAATACGGGCGTTAATATTCCGGGGCGCTTGGGAACAATTTTACTTTCTAATCGATTTCGCATTCTTTCGCGTGCGGGCCACCCCGCCGAACTCAATAATAGCCGGTACAGCGAAAGTCTTAATAATGATTATAATAACGGGGCCTTCTGCGAAGAATCTGAATATGAAAAGCGGGCAACGGAAGAGCAATAAAGGCCCGGATCGATCCTGGAAAATCGAGGTCGTCGGGATTAGGATTATTCTTGGAGGAAAGTAAATGATGTCCTCGGGTTCCCTTCTTGGGTAAATGAAGCGGGAGAGGGAAGGGGGTTTTTGTAAAATGAAAAGGGGAGAACTCGTTAGAAACGCGATTTTAAAGAATTTGGATACCGTTCTAATTCTTTTTTTATTTTATTTGAGAGGGGTTTTGGTGTGGCAAGTTATACTTAATTTATGGTTCTCGATTTCGTCAGTATGGACGTGTTTTCTGTTTTGTTTATTTCCATTAAAATGCGGTAACTACGTAATTCCGGTGTAATGCTAAGGGGTCTATTCTGGTACCCCCGGTTGGGTTGGGTTCCGCACGTTAACAACGACACCCAACCCAACCGAGGGTACCAGAATAGACCCCTATGTCAATGGAATCTTCAAAGCGGAAGTCCAGGTTTTTAATGTAAATAAACAAAACAGAGAACTCGCCCATAGGAGGGAAATCATATAGCCTTTGCATTTGTTTTGGCACAGTTTTATTTAGCCTGTCTTGTTCCATGTATGTAATGACGGAATTTTGTAATTATATATCACTCACTTCCTAAAGTGCTAGTTTTAAAATTTTATACTATTTTAATTATTATTATCCGAGAGATTAAGATTATTTTTGGAGGAAAGTAAATGATGTTCTCGGGTCCCCTTCTTGGGTAAATGAAGCGGGAGAGGGAAGGGGTTTTTGTAAAATGAAAAGGGGAGAACTCGTTAGAAACGCGCTTTTAAATAATTTGGGTACCGTTCTAATTCTTTTTTGTTTTATTTGAGAAGGGTTTTGGTGTGGCAAGTTATACTTAATTTATGGTTCTCGATTTCGTCAGTATGGACGAGTTTTCTGTTTTGTTTATTTCCATTAAAATGCGGTAACTACGTAATTCCGGTGTAATGCTAACGGGTCTATTCTGTTTCCCTCGGTTGGTTTGGAGACGTCACTTTTTCGCACGTTAACAACGGAAAAGTGACGTCTCCACTAGCAGTATCAGAATAGACCCCTAAGTCAATGAAATCTTCAAAGCGGAAGTCCAGGTTTTTAATGTAAATAAACAAACAGAGAACTCGCCCATAGAGGAAATCATATACGGCGTATTCATTTGGTACCCGGTTGGGTTGGGGACGTCACTTTTCCGCATGTAACAGCGATGACATCTCTAATATCAAGAAATATAAATAATACAATATTCATTGTTTTATGCCGCTGTTTAGCCTGTCTTGTTCCATGCATGTAATGACGGAATTTTGTAATTATATATCACTCACTTCCTAAAATGCTAGTTTTAAAATTTTATACTATTTTAATTATTATTATTCGAGAGTTTAAGATTATTTCCATTAAAATGAGGTGACTACGTAATTCCGGTGTAATGCTAAGTCAATGGAATCTTCAAAGCGGAAGTCCAGATTTTTAATGTAAATGAACAAAACAGAGAACTCGCCCGCATAAAAACCAATCCCACTATAGACGCCTATGGAAAGTGTTTTCGATCCCAATATTTGGCGATATTTCGCTTTTTTGGCGAGAAATGCTTTGTAAAGTTTTTCTATTTCGACGACGACCGAGAGATACAATCTGTTATAAGGATGTAAACATTTCTTTGTATTTTTTTGTGTGTATGTGTGTGACTTAAAGTAGAATGGATTCCTTCTTGAGTGTCTTAAAGTTGAAAATAATTTGTTATTAGTTGTTAATTGTAAATAAAGATGGAAGGTTTTCAAAACACATAGAAGAAAAAACTCAGTTTCGCGCCAATCAAAGTAAATACGGAAACCCTAGCGGGCACAATGACCAACTTGGCGTGGTAAAAAGACAGTCCCATAGGCGCCTATAGTGGGATTGGTTTTTATGCAACTCGCCCATTGGAGGGAAATCATATAACCTTTGCATTTGTTTTGATACACTTTTATTTAGCCTGTCTTGTTCCACGTATGTAATGACGGAATTTTGTAATTATATATCATTCACTTCCTAAAGTGCTAGTTTTAAAATTTTATGTTCCTTAATTTTTTATACCTTTTAAATTTTAAATTGCTAGTTTTTCAATTATTATCATTATTATTCGAGAGGTTAAGATTATTTTTGAAGGAAAGTAAATGATGTCGCCGGGGTCCCTTGCTGGGTAAATGAAACGGGAGAGGGAAGGGGTTTATAACCGGAACAAAAAATAACCGAAAAACCTGTTAACCGAAACAAAAAAAGACAGGTTTTCTGTTAAAACCGGTTTCCCATCCCTACAATATAAGAGTCACAGAAAATGCTGAGGTTGAATTTTTTGATACAATATTTCCTCTTTGCATACTTCGTATAAGAGAAAATTAAAATATAAATTGATTTCACGTACTCATTCAGCATGAAGGATGATATTTATTGAATCATTTCCCATTTACAATTTTTCGATCATCCTTAAGTGAATAAAGAAGCAAAGCGCTTTCACTGTTTCGCACTAATTGCCCTTGAAATGCTAAGTGGGTCAGACGTCTGGAACACGCTGCCCATTAAGTATCCGTCTGTTGCCGTAATTACTGACCGGGCTTATTTAGAAATGCATCTCTTAACTCGATAGATTTAAAGCAAATGTAATGCTAGACATGCCAGAAGCAAAAATTATCAAAGCTGGATAAACGCATAACACAATGTTAGCAAATTTGAAACAATTCTCCTGAAATAGCTGTTCACAAATACATCGAGTGATTTGTAAATTCGCGAGTTGGATTTTAATAGGAAAAAAGAAAGACATGAGATGAATGATTGTGGAATTTTAAAGCAGAGGTTCTTAAATTAAGGATCCCAACCCAAAATGGCGGTTCAAAATTACGAGGTCCGTCCCTAAATAGCCCTCGTGTTGCTTCAAAACGGGACGTTAATATAACCTAACCTAACCCAATCCAAAATGCGGTGCAAGAATTTGAGCGTTCCGTTACCACTGGCAATATCTGTGGTAACGGAGCCCCAAATATGCAGTGTGCCCACTAAAATAAGGGCTACCCCCCCCCTTAACTTCAAAACGATGACAGCTATAGTCATGAAAGTAGTGTCTAGGTATAGTAAAATGTCTGTATGCTATGCGATGAGCCTACTTATTACGCCACCAGGAGGCAAATTCCGGAGCTAGCGTTCCTATCTCGAAAACGGTACAAAATAGCGGGGAAATGCCAATTACAAAGTTGAAGAGAGTTATCAATTTAGTGCAAAAAGACACATTGTGCACATTAATACGAAGAACAGAACGCTTAAATACACTTTCGTTTGTTCGCATTTTCCGAAATTGTGA
>BGPR01003836.1:26373-39085 GCA_013235015.1 Araneus ventricosus | reverse complement strand
AGGAGCAGAGATTTATGCAGAACTTCACAAAACTTGGACTTCTTCCTCTCATAAGAAAGGTTTGGAAGTCTTTCTCTCCAAGGAAAAGCAGCTCAGAAAAAGGAGATGGTTACACAAACAAAGTGTGATTAACGAAAAGAAAAATCTAGGAGATCAAAGATTTCTAAGAGGAAAGCGAAGTTTTAGAATCTATTGAACCTCCGCATTCATCTGATTCTTCAACTTCTATAAGAGCATTTATAAGTATCTGTATCGTAAGATTTATCTAAATCAGGCAGCACATGGGGCACGATATTGTACAATATTGTTCGATATTATGCAACATTATAAGGTATTGTAAAATATTATACACAATATTGCAAACATTGTTCAATACCATACAACATTATAAGATATCTTCACGCTATTAGGGGAGAATTATTTATAGTAGGGGAGTACATAGAAAACAAAAGCAATACGTCATATAAGGTTCCATGCTTTTCTTCACCTCAACGAAAACATTTCATATTCCGAAAAAAAAAGTTATCAAACCAGCGGGAGTGGTCTCTCCTAAACTTTCTCGTATACTTTCCCAAAAAGGTGCTGTTTCCCTCCCCCTCCCCCCCGGGCGTGGATAAAAAATTTCGAACCTACTGTAACCCAGAATCCAATGACTATCAGAAGGTTTCTCATTGTAGATTATAGTGATTGTAAAATATTTACGTAAAGAATCAAATTCAAAGAGATGTGTAGCGATTAAATGCGAACCGATTTTCCACTCTTACCGTCTCAAGAGCAAAGTGGCATAATCCTTCCGCGTGCACAGGAATTGCTACCAGTACGCGTGCGCATGGATTTCGTTTCAAAAGTGAACAAGTATGCGATTATACAGACCAACAGACAGTCAACCCATTGACGGATTTGGTCCAAAATTTTAAAACGACCTACATTCATGACGATAAAACTGTGTACTAAATTTTATCCATCTAGCTATTCAAGTTTTTGAGTTATAGTGTTCGCATGACAGCGGACAGACAGACAAGCAGACTTCCCGTAGACGAATTTTGTCCAAAATTTGATAGAAACCTGCAAATGATGTTTAAAGACCACATACCAAATTTCATCCCTGTAGCTCTAATGGTTTTCGAGTTATCGTGTTCACAGACAGACATAATTCCAAAATTGTGTTTTTCGGACTCGGGGAGGTCTAAAAAGTGGAGATTCGTCAAAATCTCGAGTTCGAATTTTTTGACGATTACAACACTTTCTCTTTGTATACTTCGTATACGAGAAAGTAAAAAGGGTAAGAACGCTGGGCTTCATTTTTTTTAATTTCTGAAAAGATAAATATTCGTAGTACAGAATATTCCTTTCACAGAAAAAAGGAGAAAAAAAACATTAAAAATCTCTTGCATTTTAAAAACAGATCTAGAGATGTTGCTGATACTATTTTTTTATTCCAAGACCTTCTAATCAGATATGGTGGAATAATCAGGGATTTAGGAAAATCTCTTTTCGTCGGCAGAGAAACGTGCAGAATTTCCCAGAGTATTGGAAGCACTTCACTTCACTTTGGAATGCTGCCAGCAAACGACATTCTGTGGAATGGAGTTGAGAAGTTTTATAACTAATTACGGTTCATAGCCAGAACTAATCACGACCCAGAAACTGCTTTTGAAATATGATTTGGTCTTTTTAATTTAGAATTCTGCAGAGAATATTCGTCGCAGTTTAGTGGAAGATGATATTGATAACCGACACGAACACCAGGGGAATTCTTAAAACTATGAGTCTGGGTTCAGTATTAATTACACGAGACATGTAATAAAATGGCTTTACATGGAGTTCAGCAGATAAGAAAGCAATAAATTAGACCATATTTTATCTATCATTTCAGCTTAGATAATGAACAAAACGCTTAAATATATTGGCTGAAAGGAAGTTAAACAGTTTTTGATTTCTGTACCTGTAAAACTTCAACACCTATGAATTTTTTAAGAAAATAGACCGATTGTTTTAAACAAATCCTGATAAACAGTTTAAATAGATTTTGATTTCTATACCAGTAGAATGGCAACATCTACGAATTTTTTTAAAAAAAATAGATTGATTGTTATAGAATAAATCCCCATACAATTCATACCAATTCAAAGCAACATCTAATGATTTTTCTAAGAAATAGGTTGATTGCTATAGAACGAAAACCCCGATATCATTCATAATAACATAAGAAACACCTAAGAAATTTTTTTAAAAAATATATTTATTGTTATAGAATGAATCCCTATATCATTCATAACAACTCAAGAAACATCTAAGGATTTTTTTTTAAACAAATAGATTCATTGTTATAGAATAAATCCCCATACCATTCATACCAATTCAAGGCAACATCTAAGGATTTTTCTAAAAAATAGATTGATTGTTATAGAATGAATCCCGACATCATTCATAACAACCCAGGAAACATCTAGGAATTTTTTTAAAAAAATAGATTCATTGTTATAGAATGAATCCCTACATTATTCGAATATTATTCATATTCGAAGCAACTCCTACAGATTTTTTAAAAAAATAGATTTATTGCTATAGAATGAATCCCCATACCATTCATACCAACTCAACAAGTGCATGAATTTTGTACATGGGATGAGTTTTAATTACACATTTCAGAGTTTTTGTCGCCAATTAGAATTTCTACTTTTTACAGCTTATAGAAAAGTATTTATTATTTTTGATTTATTATAAAAATTACAATATAACTAACTCAGAAACGAAGTACGCTTAGAGTAAGTACTGTAAAACAAATTAATCTCGAAATTTGATGAATCTCCACGCTTTCGATTCCCTTGAATCCGGAAACATTTTTGTTTGAGTGTGTCAAAACTCAAGTATTGTATTCAAAAACATACGAAACCGATAGAAAAAATGTTTTCATCAAGATTACGGATATGTACCAAATTTTAACCATGTATG
Source organism: Araneus ventricosus (assembly GCA_013235015.1). Taxonomy (NCBI): domain Eukaryota; kingdom Metazoa; phylum Arthropoda; class Arachnida; order Araneae; family Araneidae; genus Araneus; species Araneus ventricosus. The sequence continues at coordinate 36,130 of BGPR01003836.1, read as the reverse complement.
TACTCAGGAAAATGTACTTTAATCAATAATTTGATTTTCTTCACAATAATATAAAATTTCACAAAAAAGGACCATATTTATAAGGCTTGTTCAAATGAAAGTGGGACTGCGAAAATATTTTGCAAGCATTTATTAGTTATAATACACGTATAATTGGAAATGGAACAGTGGTACATACTCGATATTATAGTAAGTAAATGAAGCGATATTGTGGGCACATTCATTCCCATGTTAAAATGTGAACAGAAACGTATGTCGTAAGCAAACAGCATCCGGTAACGTTGAGGACAGTTTATCAATTTATGCAGAATGAAATCAGTTATCGGTGTATATACATATTGTCTATTACACATAATTACCATGTTGGTTAAAACAATTATCCCATTGTTTCACAGGATTATGAATGCCGGCTTTGACGGAAATCTTTCGTTGCATGCGGAACCATTCTTCAATGCTTCTCACTGCAAACCGGTGTCCTCTCAATGCTTTTTTCAAAGGCCCGAAAACATGCAAATCGCAAGGTGACAGATCGGGACTGTAGGAAGGATGATAAAGAACCTCCCAAAAAAATTGAATTACAGCACGCTGCGCCTCCTTGGAGGAATACATGAAAGGCCCTTCACTGATTCTGACACGTTTCTGTTTTCAGGAACGGCCGTTAAATCAAACACTGCCGCTTTCCCACACATAAGCGCCATCTACAGCAGATGTTTGGAAGTTCTACCTCTCGGAACACCACTACTGCTTTTGCAGTCCCACTTTCATTTGAACAAGCCTTATACAATATTTTAACATAAGTATTCACATTCACATTGAAAGAAAAACATTACATATATTTTTAATTCTTTTGTTTATACTATTTAGTATATTAGTAAGTTCTAATAATCAGGGAATATATAAAAAATAAATCAGAATCGTAAAGAAAAGACCACAAACGCTCGAAAAAGAAGGACATATTCTAATTAAGCATTCAAGTGACATCATCTTTTGCAAAGTAGTAACATGGTGAGCCTAAAATATTAATGTAAGCATTAAAGCTTTTAATTAGCAACCAAATATTAATAAATTCAAATTCTAGAAAATTAATAAAATCTTATTTGAAAATGATTAATTTAGAATATTACTTTCTGTTTGAAAAAAATTAGAATCACATCATTTCAGCCTCCAGAAAAAAAATAAAATAAAAGCTTATAAAAATAATATTTTCGGCATTTAACTGTGCGAAAGGAAAGAAGATGTAAAGAAAAAATAATCAATTAAATAATCAATCAAACAAAATTAAAAACCATAATGTCTTAGTTCACAGAAATATGCATCAAAAAAGTCTTATTGCACAAAATTATTTAACCACAAAATCAATAACTTCGTGATATAAACACTTGAAATAGTAATAAAATTACGTTTCTTGAATCAAAACTATGAGACGATGAATTTGTTATTGAAGAATCTGGCGAGATCTAGAAAAAGACTCAACTTGCAATAAGGATGGTTTAAATATTAATATCGGATGTTTTGATTTATAAAGTACAGTCCTATAGACTTGGAAATTACAATATCTTTTTCGTTGTTTTCTTAAATATCTTTAATCATCAATAGTTGTCACATTTTTTGCTCAATACAATAATTTTCAGGCGTTCTTAAATATATGTAAATTTTTATTATGTAAGTTACTACACTAGAAAGTAAGAGATGCAATTAGAAAAGAAGCTGGAATACCATATTTTTCAGAAGAAAGGTATAGAAGTTTTTATGATAGTGCAAACACCATTAAAACCACAGTTTGCAGACCAATAAATTTATACTGGACAAACGCCGCAGCATTCCCAGCTCTTATTTCATTCTTTTTTTGGATGGAATAATACCTGAAAAGGAAGAACACTCAACACCTCGTTCTCGCATGGCATGACACTATCAGCTGCGCAAACAAACGCATTCAATCGAATCGAAACTGCAATGCAGCTGACGGTCAACAGCTAAGAGAAGTCGGGGGGAAAAAATTTTTGGAACTTCTTTTTTTGAGTGCAACGTATTTATCGTTTGCTCCAACTTTCAGAATGATTCACAAAAGAGGAAATGTTTTCTGTTTTTGGAACTTTTAATTAATGTCTGAATTATACAAAACTCGGCATTAAATTAAACTTTTTAAATGTATAAAATATACTTATTCTTTGATTTAAAATGGAAATTTAAACTTATGATGCATTCTAATAGCGTAAAAAATAGTTAACATTTTCAATTGTATTTTGAAACTGAATTTGAAAAGGATTTATTTCCTTTTTGTTTTCAGAGAAAAAGACATATTTTGGGAATTATTACTTTTAATATTTATATTTCATAATGGAATTTTACTATTTTTTTCTTCAGCTGTAAGAATAGAAAATCGAAAGACTTGGCTATATGTTTCAACATAGTAATAGTTTGACATTGAGATTTATTTTCCTTGAGATTATTAACGTTGAGAGTTTTTTTCTAAATAAAAAAAACCCATGAAAGTTATTATCTAGATAAAAAAAAATATGCCATTATTAAAAGATACAGTAAACGATCAATTGAAAAGATGTGTATATAAAAGAAGTCAAATTTTGCTGGTACAAAAAAAAATACCTTTAGGATGTCTTTGACATTAACATCGCACCACAACTGTCATAACACTCACGCTGGTTAATTGATGTAGACTTTCAAGTACTGAAATTAAATATGGTTAACATTTTAAGAATGTTTAGCCGTATTTTATCGCGGAGCGTTTCAACATTTCGAATTGAATTACTTTTTTACCTTCAGGCGGCGCATAAATATGTCCTTTAAGCCAAGAGAACTCAAAAGAAATTCAAATCTTTTCGTTGGCCCGCTATTTGGATGCGTACTTTTCTTTGCAAGTATAAAAATGGTGTGGAATTTTTAAGATGCGGCGCAATACTCCGGATGACATTCCAGACGGCCGTCCGAAGGCAGCAAATTTATTACGAGGATGGTATTTGGAGGTTCCTTGAAGAAAACAATCAATTATCCGGCTGCGTCACAGCAGCAATATAGAAGCGGGATAGAAATGGGCAGAAAGAATACCTTCTGTTGACGAAGAATAAATCATAATACGAACCAAAACGAATAATGAAGAAAACTTTCAATACCATCCATTCAATAGGTTTAAAACTGACTCAAATAACTACTTTCTTATTCTACAAAATTTAGTTAATAGGGGAGAGGGGGCACATTTCAACAATTAGAATTTATCTCCAATTGAAATGCTATTTGATCGGCTGACAGGTGGCTAATCAAGTTTGAAGAGAGAAGAACATATTCTGGCAATAAGATTCATTCCATTTCTCAAACCACTTGCTTTGCTATGGAGTGAGATCTGTTTTGCGACCTGCTAAGTAAAAACTGAAATTCCTGTTCATCACTGGATTTTTCTTACTGTATATTCATTGAGATAAGTTGGATTTATTTACCAAGTTAACTAAGATTTTCTGCATGTAACAATACTGTTTGCAACTACAAATTCCTTTTCTAAAGAGAGTTATAACACTTTAAACTTAATAGCAGCACGTGGGGTACCTTTCAACAAACATCGGGGGCACATTTCAACACTGGTAAAATGTATCCCTCATATTAAAGAAGAATTAATTTAACTAAATATCTTTGACACTTGGGTAAGATGGTTTGAACTTACATAAAAAAGCATGATAAGCCAGAAGAAAAAGCGATTATGCATGCAGTTCAAGATGGCGCTGCAAACTTATACGGAATGCCTTATTCTACCTTAATTTATAGATTTAAAATAAAGTAAAATAGTTGGTCTTGATGATAGCATAACAATGAATACTTCATCCAAACTGCTTTAACTCCAAGTATACACGCCGACAAGTTTTTACCACAGATCAAGAAAGCATGCTTTGTAATTTTATTTTTAAAAGTTCAAATATGAACAATGGTCTGACTTAGAAGCAAGTACGACAACTTGCATATGATTATTAAAAATGCGTAGGTTCAAGTACTCCAAGTATTTGGAATGAAAATAATATAGCTGGAATTCACTGGGGTACATTAAGAGTTTTATAAATTGTCGGAATAATTGGGCCATTTTAGTCAAAAATGAAAGTAGCGCAAAGTGACTGGAACAAACAATGAAAACAAGAAATATTCAGTTAACCTAAAACCAGATAAATTTTGTTATATCACTGTATTTTTCTGTACATTTGTTATATTTCAATAAAATTTATGTTTATTTGAGTGAAATGAGTCATTTGTTGAAAGATGCCCCATGCCATGTTGAAAAGTGCCCCATGGGTGGGGCACATTTCAACAAATTTAGGCTTCAGTTGAAATGCATAATTTCATCCTTTAGTTATGACTAGGAACTCTGATACAAAGCTGAGTAGCTGCCTAAGATTCAGTTGTAACCAATGACGCTAAATATTGAAATAAAAAATATATCCTTTCTACAAAAATGAGGTTATACTAAAAATTGTTGAAAAGTGCCCCCCTCTCCCCTACTTAAATCACAATCTCAGAAACGAGGGGTCATTTTCTGGACAAAAGTCAGGCCCCTCACAGAAAAAAAATCTCCGATTTGAAAACCTGCATGGAGGTGACCCTTATCGAAATCTGCAGGCCGGATTCATTTTTATTTCATTTTTAAAATTTTCAATATTCCCTTCTTTCGGAAATTGTCATTGATCTTTGGATCCAGCGGTATTTTACACGCTCTAAATACAATGTTCTTTAATAGTTCAATGTTTCACTTAATAAAAATATTACATATTTTTTCTAAGTGTTTTTATGGACTTGTTGAGTATTTATATGAAAATTCTTAGAAAGTTGTTTCAGATTTGATCAAATACAGCTTACATAATTTATAGTGCAACAAGTATTCCCTCGAAGAAAATGCACCAAAGATTTTATTGCTTGAACTGTCTCTGTAATGGGAAAACCTTTCAAAAACTTAGACAATAACTCAACAGAAATCAGATAAATGGGTTGCTATTGTTGAATCTATCAATTAATTAGAGCCTTTTTTCGAAAACTATTATCTATGTATCTGATACCTAAAAGAAACACGCAGAGAATATGTTTATGCATCTAATACCTAAAAGAAACACACAAAGAATATGTTTATGCGTCTGATACATAAAACAAACACACGAGGAATAAGTATATGCATCTGATACCTAAAATAAACACACGAAGAATATGTTTATGCGTCTGATACATATAAGAAACACGCGAAGAACATGTTTATGCGTCTGATACATATAAGAAACACGCGAAGAACATGTTTATGCATCTGATACCTAAAAGAAACACACGAAGAATATGTTTATGCATCTGATACCTAAAAAGAAACACACTAAGAATATGTTTATGCGTCTGATACATAAAACAAACACGCGAAGAATATGTTTATGCATCTGAAAACCAGCGGGAGTGTTCTCCCCTCTACTTTTTTTAATATTTAATAATACACCGCGTTTTGTATTTAGGTTCGTCATATAGTGAAGAGAATCGAATATGCATTTGGACCTCTTCCCATTGACCAATTGGGTCCAAAATTTCACTCAAGTTTGGTGCCAGTTTCAGGCACCAAAATTTCAGGTTCAGGTTCGATGAGGAAATTCACCTCCTCGGCTCATTGTTCGTTTCAGTTTTTGGTTTCAGAAATATATTGATAGATAAATCAGCAGACAGTTAATCCGTCGAGAGATTTGGTCCAAAATTTGACACACATTTACCATTTCAAGGATAAAACCATATACCAAATTTCATTCATCAAGCTTGTTGCATTTTTATGTATGCATGTTCACATGCACACTGATGGACAGACAGATTTCTCATTGACGGATATCGTCCAAAATTTGACGTAGATCTGCTATTTTGGTGAACAGACAACATAATTTTTTTTTTATCCATCTAAGCTCGTTTCTTTAACAAGTTTATAGTCAGACAGACGTAACTCCAAAAATGCTTTTTTGAGACTCAGAGAGGTCTAAAATATGGAGATTCATCAAAATATCGAAGTGGAATCTGCTAAAAATTATATTCTTCGTACACAAGACAGTAAAATCATATCCCCCTGTTTTTAATATTATTTATATGAGAGATCAACTCTATGAAGGAGACGTTTAGTATTTCAATCAACTTTTTATCGTCGCTTCTCAAGAACATATCGTTTGTTTAATTTAAATTTAAAATAAAGGTTTAATTTTACGATCAGCCAACCGCTAATTTCATCCTTCTTCAACCAAAGCTAGAACGGAAGAAAGAAGATTATTTGATAGCATAGTGACGGATTTGTGTATTTTCTAAAGAGATTCTTTTTAAATTTATAACTCCAGATTGGAATGAATCTAACTGTGGCAGTAAGAATTAAAAAATCAGATATGAATGGATCAAAAATAAGGATTCAGCTCTTACATTTAGTAGAGAGCAATGCAAAAGCATGTGGTGTCCCTAGGCAAAGAAAGATTTGTAGACCCCTAGGCCCAGAAAGTTTTATGCGCCCCTGCTCAAAGCGCATTTAACCAATACCCATATACATATTCACGTGCATAACATAGCCGAATATAAGCAAATTTCACATAAAAATTTGTTCTTTTTTCAATTTAACGAAACGTTTAAATTGAGCTAAGAGGAAAAACATTTTTCTGCAATATTCATTAATTTGCATTTTAAGCATGAATAATTTGTTAGCATACATAAGAACAAATGCACAAGTTAAATGTATATTGAGATGCACTATTTATTATGAGGGACAGTAATCTGACGAACACATGACAGTTTCTTTTAATAGACAAGAGCTCCTTTATTGTAGGCTCCTAGGCCCTTAGGGTCACCTAACGGTAAAACCAGCCCTAGTCTAGATCAAAAGTAATTCTCATATGTGTATAGAGCTTATTATTATACTGGGAAAAACCAATAATTCAACAAGTTCTTAACTGTACTAAGGATCCCGTCAAAGATATCAGCATATCGACAACCTTTAAATCGGAATATAGCTATACCTTTATCTGATTGTTTTTTAATAAATGATAAAAAAAATTAAGCCGTCATTTTTTACCATTGATTGGGATATATGACTTCTTAACTTCCGAGAAAAAATATTACCCAAAACCAGATAAAAGAAATCCATTTTCTTCCGATTTCTGACAGGAAGAAAAGTATTTTCGATTACCGAATTCCTGGAGGAATCTCCGCTGGGATCCGCACGGAGATCGGTGGATCCTCCCCTAAGGTTCATCTTCACCTTCAAACGAACAAACAACAAACAAAAGGAAAGGAAAGAAATCCACTGTTTTTAACAATCCATCACCTTTTTAAGACGCACAGTTACCGCTCAGCATCATTAATACAAAACAACAGCTCTACCAGAGGGTGTGGGGTAGTAGAGCCCATTCTTCTAACTTTAAAATAAAAAAAGAATGGGGGGATGGAGACAAAAAAGAAAAAATTCCAGGTTCGAATGTGTTTGCGGATGGTACGTGCTTAAAAAGCGATTGGGGGCCTTCGGAATCTGTCCGTTCGTCTCTCTTTACACGCAGATGACTCAGCAAAATCGATTTCCGAACTCTACGTCAGCCCTCCTTCCCTTCTCTTCGTCAACCCCTGTGCCTCCTCGAAGCTTTTGTACCGTCTCTCTGCCTCCCTTCAATCAATAAATGCCTGCTTTCCTATCTTCCCCGTTCGAAAAGCACCTTCTAGTCCACCCCCCTCTCACTTCTACCTTCCATTTCGTTTTTATTCCGAATAGAATATGAAGTAGTCGAAATTTTTTAGGTTTTAGTTTAGTTTTGTTTTTGTTCGCATTTTTTGGCTGTCATTCTCTTTCCTCCTGGGTTTGTCATCATTGTTATCTGGAATATACCCGGCTTTTCCACACGACTTACTCGCTAGCTAGGAGTTATTGTGACGAGAGGCAAGGGGTTAAGAAACACAGAGTTAACTCGGGAGTTGAAATAAATAAGGTAAGCCGTCGGGTGTATGTTAATCTGTGCTCGGAGATTGGGAGTTTAACCAAAAAGGGGCAGGGCTGATCGATCCAGGTTGAAAAGTCGCGCTTCTTTTTTGACTGGTGTCACTAGACTCGGAGCTCTGGGGAAAGAGAGTTCGCCAGCAGCCTATTTTTGTGGTTAGAATAGTTAAGTTGTTTCTAAGACTACTGGCGGGATCGATCAATTTCTCACTTTGGATAGACTCCGCTTCAGTTACAACGAGTTTTAGGATATTCGATTTCCAGTGAATGAAATAATTGATTTCTTTGACGAAATGTAATAAGTAATTTCATAATTCTGTGTTTGAGTATTTAGAATTTGTTAAAGAAGTTTTGAAATTGTTAATACGATTCGATTTTTACAGTATGAAATAAATTATTTCTTTGACGAAAAAAAAATCAAGAATAATTTTATAAGACCCTTCCGTAATAATATTTCGCTTAACTGTGTAATTTTGCATCCGTTAATTATTGTCTTTCTGATTTTTTCTCATGTGTTTATCGCCATTGTTATCTGGAAAATGTCTGTCACACGCTTAGTAAAGGGGTGTTTAAATTATATTTTAGTAATGAAAACGAGCCTTTTATTAAAAAGTAATAACGTTGTTTTCCATTGTTACTTATTTCTAACAAACGGTTCGTTTTCATTTTCATTAAAATAGTAATTAATTTTTTAATAATGAAAATGAATCGTTTGTTGAAAACACTGTACCAAATAACGGTTTGAATAAACGGAATTAATCTTTTTATTTTTCGAGTTGTATTATAAAACGCGTAATGAACCTTTTTACAATAATTCATTTTATTAAAATTAACTGAAAACTTTATTCACCTGCTCGTCGGTTTTTTTTAATAGTTTATTCTACATCTCCGTCTCAAAAAAAGTTTAAATTATTAAATTTTCATTTATTAAATTATTAAATTTTCGTTTATGAAATTATTAAATTTTCATTTATTAAATTATTAAATTTTCATTTATTAAGTTATTAAATTTTTTAATTATTTAAATTTTCAATTATAGCAACCTTTCCACAAAATTAGGCTCTTATTTTAAGTAAACATTGAGCGCTACAACAATAGGAACATTAAATTTATTATTTTCAAACTATTCTTAAAAAAAACTGCGCTTTAAACATTAATTAATATCTTCAAACAGAGTGTTGAAATTTTGAAGATTCCCATTGACTTAACATTATCACCGGAAATTGATAGGCCCAGCATAAACCTACTTTACCAAAAATAAACAAAACAGAAAACTTGTATATTAAAAGGGTTAAAAGAAGACAAACAGCTCACATTAAGATGTCTTGCTCACCAAACGCAACTTTCTCTTGTTAGCAAAGAAAAATGTAAACGCAGAAGTAATCAGAAATATATTTTTGAAATTTTGTAGTAATAACATAAACTTACTTAAAAAATAAAATTTTTGCTTCGTTTAAATTTGTTTGAAAATACAGTGATCTCCTCGTCTTATGACAGAATTCCGTTTCCACAGACAGGACATAAGTCGGATTTATATTTTTTGAACACTATTTTCATTCAAACGGATTGTAAAAATTGGTCATAAAACGCAAAAATTCAATCTATGCACTTTCAATTTTTATGTCAGAGGCAAACTATCCTAAGTAACATTTTAAACATTTTGCATCATAGCCAAGAGAAATTCCAGAACGCAATGTTCCGCAATGCGAAATTTATTTTTTGAGAGCGGTTCTCTTTCGATCCCTAGCTACGACACTTTGTCCATCCGAAGCATGTTTTGATGTTCCTATC
>BGPR01003835.1:86550-126297 GCA_013235015.1 Araneus ventricosus | reverse complement strand
GTTATTTTATATGCAATGAAAAACTTGCTATAAAGAAGGAAAATGTAAAATACATACTGAATGAAAATGCTTTATTTTTGCTTAATATTAAGTGAAATGCCTGTTATTTATTATGATAATTATGTGGCCAAAACTGGTACAAATTAAGATATACTATTTTAAATTTCATAACTCAAAATATAATATTTTTCCAGAGAAAGATTTTATTAATTTACAGGCAATAAAAGTTACTAAAGAATAGTGTCAGTACGACTTAAAAAAACTTAAACCAGTTATCCACTATGAAAATTCCAATTCAAATTTTCTCTTAATGTGACAAAAATTGGATCATCTACCTTATTTCAATAAAAAAATTAAGATGTTAACACGCTTCTGTGTATGCCGAAAATCGCGCCTAAGTTTTCAGTGACGTCACTGGCGAGTCGAACCTGATTGGTTCAGTTATTCACGCCCATGAACTTGCATGGATGTTTTTCGTTCTCCTGGAAAGCTCTTATCTTCGCTTTGCGGGCTAATAAAACCGGTTCAAACGCCCTAGAAGCGGTTTTGCTCTCCCTTGGTGACGAAATATAAGCTAGTGTGCTATGGCCCTTAGGGCGCGCCTTGGAGACAAAACGTTTGTTTTTAAGGCAAAATATAATGAGGGGACTAAAAAAAATAATATTCCCCGAGTGCTATTCACGTTTGTAAAACCACTGATGACGATTGGTTGCGCACAAATCATATGTCTCCGGGCATCACTTGCCTTCTCTACGTCACAGCCGGTGTAACATTGTGTTTATTGATGATATATCTCTATCCATTAGCTCCCACAGTATTCCTTGCGGAAAATTGCTACATTGTATTTATTTATTTTTTCCTTGAATATATTTTCATTTTCACATTAATTCTTTCTACCAAGAAGATTTCATCACTGTGCCATTTAACAGTAAATCTTATCAGGTCGGTTCCTTACCGGTATTTTAGTAATAAAGTACTAAATAATAAGTTTAATGGTTAATGAATGGCCATTTCGAGTAAAGACAGAAAAGCTTGGTGAAAGACAATAAAACAGTCCTTCGAAGATTAGGGTAGTAAATAGTCAAAGAGATAGTTCTGCTACAACGCTAACTCCTTTGTCTGGTGACACAGTGGATCTTTACCTTGTCGCTTAACAAGAAACACCACCTATTTCAATTTTTTGAAATTTCAGAGAGGAAGATAAAACTGGATTTTTCGCAACCAATAGCGAATAATTCTGAATTTTTTTAACATCTGATATGAACATGAGATCGCATATTTCTACCAGATGTGAAAAGAAATTCAGAAATATTCGTTATTGGTTGCGAAAAATTCAGTGTTTTCTTTCGTTTTGAAATTTGTAAAAATTGAGATAGGTGGTGTTGCTTGTTAAGCGATGACTTACATATTGCTGTTACCATCTATTGGGATTTCTTACAATTACTGTACCAGTACAATATCTTCCTTTGCGTGTGGGTGTATTCCTGTCCCTTTAGGATTGCATTCACCACGTGTGGCTAATCAGTCTGCCGTATAATCACCCTGCTGATAGTTTTCTCTCACGTCCTTTTGTATCGTCCTTTATACAGTGTGCCCGCTAAAGTCCGTTGTCACCCCAATAATTTCTGAACGGCAACAGCTATAGTCATAAAAGTGGGGTTTGGGTATAGTAAAGTTGCCATGCGCTACGCAAGGAAACCGCTTACAGCGCCACTTGGCGACAAAATTCGAAGTTAGCGTTCTTATCTCAAAAACTGTACGATATACGGGAGAAAAGTCAATTACAAAGTTGTTCAGCATCATCGATTTTGTAAGAGAAGACACCTTCCGTACATTAATGTTAAAAATAGAAGGCGTTAAATGCATATTTGTTTGGTTCACAACTTCCAAAATTGTAACGCGGAAGAAAAGGAAGGATGTAATATCCGATTTTCTAGAGGATTTGCCTTTGAGTGACCTCCGGAATGTATAGTTTCAACAAGACGGAGCCCCTCCGCACAAGGTATCAAGTGTCCAACAGTACATTCGGGACACATTCCAGCAAAAAGTAATCGGGTATGGTGGTTGCGTAGAATGGCCTCCACGTTCACTTGACCTGAACCCATTGGACTTTTTCTGTGGGGATACATCAAACAGCGAGTGTATGCAACCCCTCCACCAACATTGCAGGAACTTCGAAAGCGTATACCGATGCTTGTGCCAACGTGTCGCCTGCCATGTTATGCAATGTGCAACGGGAAGTGCAGTCCCGTGTCCAGATGTGTATTGTTGCTGAAGGACCCCATTTTGAGCATGACAGATAGATGAGCCTCATTTCCGGCAATTGCAGTTTTGTTCAACGCGATCAAACAAATGTGCGTTTTGTGATTTTCATTTATATCATTTTTGTGCGGAAGATGTTTTTTTTTGTAATAAATCGATGATGCTGAACAACTTTGTAATTGACTTTTTTCCCCGTATTTCTTACCATTTTTGAGATAAGAATGCTAACTCCGAATTTCGCCACCAGGTGGCGCTGTAACCAGTTTCCTTGTGTAGCGCATGGCAACTTTACTATACCTAGACCCCACTTTTATTACTATAGCTCTTGCCGTTCAGAAATTATTGGGACGCAACGGACTTTAGCGGGCACGCTGTATATATATGGACTAAATATATTGTTAATGAGGGAAGATAAGAATAGGTTAGGTAGCTGGTTGTCTGAAAAGGCCGTAGATCTTGTCTTCCAATGAGATTGTTAAGGAAGGAAGAAAGCACCTTCATTTCTCACCAAAATTTCCATTTTAAATGGATATTTTGAGATTTTATCCCCTATTAACACAGGAATATTTTACCATATTTGCACAATATTATGAAAACAGAGACGTACTGAATACCGCACCAATTCTACCTATAATAAGCAATATCTCTAAGAAACAAATTTTCAATCAAATGTAGCAGAGGTAATTCTTAATATGTTGTTCTATGCATGAAAAATAACAAGAACTAAACTAATTTTCTTAAAGGTGTCTATTATTTTAGCATATTACACATGTCAAGTTGTTACATCCATATTGACGTTCATTTTGTTCCATCTCTGTGGATCTCTTCTATCGTGCAGGGGCGGATTAAGTCCTATGGGGGCTCTTAGGCAATGCAAATTTCGCCCCCCGTTTCGCCACTCCAAACGTCCCAAACAAGAGATTTTTTTATCGATTTTAATTTAATTTTCATATAAGCAATTTTTAAGTAACAAATATTACGACAGATTGAAATGACCAAACTTTTCGTTGCGGGTAAACTTCAAGAGTTTGTTTCAGTATGTAGCGTATAAAAACAATTTTAATTGAACAGTAATTTTAAACAAAATAGTAAAAAAAAACCCAAGCAATTACATCTCTATTTAACGCATTCTAAATACTCAAACAGAAAGTTCGACAGGCCTGTTGACTTGTGAGTCATTCCACCAATTGAAAAAAAAAGGACGTTACTCATCTGCAAACGAATCTGAAAACTTGAAAAATTCTATTCCTAATGTTCTAAAATGTAAAAGATACTTGAGTTTAATTTGAGTATGTTCGAGTACGTGGTCCATGTAAAAAAATTAAATTACCACAAAATTAAATTTCTCTGAAAATGCCGAAAAAATATATCGAGACCCATAGTCAGTTGCCTACTTTCCCTAATTAGTAATCCAGCCATACTATCGTGCTCCTGAAAGTTAATCAATCTTTTAATAACCATGTATATCTGAAATTATTAAATTTTGTAAATGAAATATGTAAAATCAAGAGAAGAATTGCGTCTCTTGACATAGTGCATTATGATAAATAAATTGGCACATGCTTGTTCGACATCTGCTGATCTCCTCATTCTACTATGCTCCTGAAGGTTATTCCGTTTTTCAATAATTTTGACTATATGAAATTATTAAATTTTATAGATGAAATAAGTAAATCAAGATAAAAAAATTGCGCCGTTTCCCATAGAGCCTTACAGTAAATAAATTCAAAAGGCATTTTCAAAATCACTAGCTATATTCGAACATTATGTAAAACCATAGTATTAAACCATAAATCTTTTTAAATTTCTATAACACTTAACTTCATACAAACTTTGTAATGTGCTGGCTGTTCTGTTAGGTTGCGATTCAGGAGTTTTGGGCAGCAAACAAAGCTCTCTTCCTTTGGTGCCTTGGCTGTTCGATCCAGTACAGCTGGATATTTCCGGCTGCGTCCAGCACTGGTGGCACAGCGGTTTCAGCAACCTCCTCAATCCCCTTCTGTGGGGTCGACGAGACAGCACGTACACGATAGGGTCCAGAATGAAGTTGAGAGCTGTGCAGATATCGGCGATTTTGAAGAATGGGTGGTTTTTAATGTTGGGATGCATTTGGGCAATGATGATGGTTGCCTGTTGAGAAAGAAAGGCGAATATTTATTACTGGATTATATGAAAAGAGAAATTTCAGTAGTCAAATGACCAGTGGCGTAATTATAGGGTGACAGGAATGATAAAATGCCACAAGAGCCTTAAGTATCATGGAGCCACGACCTTTACCAGTTGACAGGTTATTAAAAAAAGAGCAGAATTAAAGATCTATCTTTAATTTTTAGAAGTTATCTACAACACCTATTTTTTATGACGAAATCTTTCTTCTAAACCTACCAGTAATATGATTTATTACATGTAGAAAGAAATTTTAAAAAATCTGTAGGCAAGCCAAAAGGCGAACTTAGATTCTTTTTGTCTAGATATATTAGAGAAGGAGGTTCACTTCCTTCTTTAATCTCATAAAGGTTGGAACTATGATGATGAAAGAGTGTGGAGAAGAATACAACTAATGAGAGCATTCCAATAAGATGCCATACATGCATAGGTTTAAAAGCAGTCGAAGATGAAAATCACTTTTTAATTCCCAACTTCTAAGCATTTGCAGCTATCGAAAAATTATGAGGCAATAATTTGCGTAATTTGAGTGAAGTTTCTATCTTCAATCGTAAAAGAATTATGGGGAAATTAAAATTTGAAACCCCACCATTTCCACCCCTTCTTAGCTGGATGGTCCATCTACCCAGATAGCAATTTTAGTTTGCAGCAAAGTTGTAGCAATCTTGCTCTGCAAGCTTGTAGCAAGTTTGACACGGCAAGAGTGCAAGTTTGAAACAAGTTAACGCAAACGAGTTAGTCACAATCTCGCCGCGTCAAACTCATTGCAAACTATAGCAAAAACAGAGTACGCAGACAAACCTCGGATTCGTACCCCCGATAACCCATTTCATAACTAGACGCCTTAGCCAGCTGGACTGTGAGAGGAGAAGATTGATGACGCTAATAGATCGTGCATCTACACGTTTCATTTTTAAACTGTTTTTGTGATTTCAATAATTTTTTAAATTTTGTGTTGAGAACATGATTTGAAATCAAAGAGAGAGCGATTTTTGCTAATAACTACGTTTTGTTAGTAGAATAAATTATGAAATTAGGGTTCAAAAGTAATTACTTTTAAAATGGGACAAAATGCAAGTTATTATTCTTCAACAAACGTTGACTGTTTTTTAGGTTTAATTTTATTTATGAACGTTAAAATTTCAACATTAAGAAAAAGGTGATATATAGTTTTCTTTAAAGTGCAAGTTCTATATTTAGTAAAAAGGTTGAGAATTTTTCAAAATGTTTTTATAAAAAAGTTAGTTTTTTTTACAAATTATCATTGATTTATTGAATTAATAAAAAGAAGGACGGTCTAGGAGATGCTATTAAAAATCGGATGTTTTTTAAAACAGAGAAAAGATTATTCTGTAAGTGTGCTGTATCATCTTTGTAGCAAACTTGTTTTGCAATCGTGGTGTGAAGTTTGTCATAACAACTTCAGAGCAAACTTGTTTTGCAAGTGGGTTGGTAGATTATGCTTAGTTACTTTGCAGGAAGTTTGTTGCAATGTTGCCGCATCAAGTTTGTAATGACAAGCTAATATCAAGAAAAATCAAACTTGCTGCAAGTGTACGTGCTATCTGGGTACCAACTCAGCCACGATTTATACCCTCCCTACAACATGAACACAGGGCCGGCCGGAGGGGTTGCGAACGGTGCGACAGCACTAGGCCCCGCGCCGCTGACTGATTTTGTAAAATGAAAATGCTTTCTTTTTTAAAAAATTGAAATATACATATATTTGAATATAATTATGCAATTTGTGCACATTTTACGTCGACCAATCTAAGGAAAGTTTGGGTTCCTTAAGTTTAAAGTCACGAAAGATTAGAATATCTTACAAGCTACACACAAACTGTTACAATTTAAGAAGACTTTCAAACTGAGAAACACTATTGATAGAGAATATGAAAAAATAGCTAAAACCGAAACACAACTTTTAAAATGTATTTGCGTATGAATAGTGGCTATAATTTTTTGTTTATAAAATGGCTATTATTTCATATTTAGTTAGAAAGGAAACAACAAATTTAGTTAAGAAAGCTAAGCATTTCACAATTTTATTAGATTGCACTCCAGGCTTGAGCCATCAAGGACAATTGTTTGTTATTTTAAGCTATGTTAATGTAGATGACTCTGAAAGTGGTGTAAATATGCAAGTAGGGCCGATTTACGCCCTGTAGGAGCCTATAGGCAATACAAGTTTCGGTTTCCTCCCTTCTCAGTTTCAACACCAAATATTTTTTTGCTTTTCATACAAGCAGTTATTAAGTAACAAGTATTAAGGTAGACTGAATATATATATATATATACTTCGCCGATCATCTTCAGGAGAGGGGGTTCAATATCTCAGAAATAAAAGAAATTAAAATATATAGTTAAAAGTAATTTTTTTTAATGAATGGTGAAAACATTACAAAACTTTTTTTACACAGTCTAAATAATCTGATATAAAATTTTCAGGACTATTTTGCAGCCAGCAAAACAAACTGGATAACACTGATCTACTTACCAAATTGAAAACATGACAAAAATCCCAAGAGTATGTTCTAAAATTTAAGCGATACTATTAAATTTAAGCGATTTCAATTTGAATAAGTTCGAGTATACGGCTCTTGTAAATTAAATGAAAGCACTAAATTAAATTACCTTGAAAATAATGCATAATAAATGTAATGAGGCGTTGAAAGCCCATCAAAGTTATTGGGCCCCTAGACAGTTGCCTATTTGATAATCCGGCCGTGTTTACAAGAACGATTTGTGTGAAACGGCAAAAGGTTCAACAGGAAAATGTTGTCTATCAAAAATATCGCGAAATTTCGTTTTGAAAAATATCGTGAATCGGCATTCATATCTCCTTTTAACAACTTGAAAGAAAATAGTTGAATATTTAGTTGAAGGCGGGACACCCCTGAATTTAATAATCAAAGAATTGGATGGGAAAAAAGGCAACTTTTCTTTGAATAACCTATTAGTCTATATCATCTGCCAATCATTCATTTTCTAGTCATAATCAATAGTACCATTTTTTCTTTTTTGAAAAGATTAAAAATTTATCACAAGAAAAGTCATATTGATTTTTATGTAATTAGGATAGTATTCACAAACTGTTCGAGTTTTTCCATTTAGGGTCACAGTATTACAATATTTATTTAAAAATAATTTATTAAAATTGTATCCAAATTTTGTGACTGTTCCGACAAATATATATACGTTAACAATTACAAATGTATTTGCAGAAATATCTTTCTCATGATTGAAAATAATAAACAAATTACTTGAGATCTAGTATCTGTTAAAAACTGTTCATTTTCTTAGCCATGATATCTGTCGAATCTGAATTAGCTACAAAATTAAATTACGATTATATTATCAACGAATTTGATATAATGAATGAAAGAAAATGAAACAAAAATAACACATTGTTACCTTATTCAAGCAAGACGCATTCCAAATTGTATTTTATTAGTTTTTGAAGCAATTCTTTTTGTTATTTGTTTTGTGAACGATTTTAAATGTGATTGAAATGTTAACTTTATAAATATATTTTAGTTACGTATCAGTACTTAATATCACAGTTAGTGCAATGTAATAAATAACAAAATCGATACATTATTTTATTGCACGAAATTTGTTTAAAGGCCCCGCAAATCAAATTTGTTCGGGCCGGGCCCTGCATAAACAAATGTTCTTTGTTGGTTAATGGCGTGTCCGCCCCACTACGGGGGCTATCTCCGATCCAGTACAATTTTGGTAGAACTTGGCATGTGATATTTGACCTGCATTGAACTATATCATAACGATATCTCCCTTTTACACAAAGTTCTGAAAATAACAAGTCCAGGAGTTCATTGCCGATTCGAAACTCTTCTCTGACGCATAGGTGGCGCCATCTATCGATACAAAAGGCAAGCATTCACTACTTTGAATTGGATTACATTGAGTCTTATTGCAAGAGCACTTCTACTCAAGAATGGGTGAAAGTGGAATTAGAGGAACATTGTTTTTAACCTTAGATGATGCAGAGAATTAAATACTTATGAGCCCCTAAGTGCCAGTAGGTTTACTATGCGTTGGTTAATAGAGATGCCGTATTTGAAATTTGAAAAATTCTCTACTTGACATGACTTAGATAGTTCATTGAGTGCCAGTGCAAATGCACTTCTGCTCAGTTTCAGAGTAAATATGAAAACTTTGTGAGAAAAAGCCTCAACTCTTTAATCCCGAGGGAACATTTTCCTCCCAGCTACTTTAAAACCGGGGTTTTTGGAGAGGATGCCACATTGAAGTGCACTCTTCCATTCAGTGTGGTCTTTACCCCACCATCACACTCCCCGCTATTCAAGGTAATAAAGTTGTCTGCGTCTTACTTTGATTGATTTCCTCGCGGTTTTTCCGCGAGGGTAAAAGCAAGGTGGCCCTGAGTGAAATGGGCTGTGAAAAAGACCCCAACAAGGATAATTGGACCCCCTACCACTCAATGAAGCCATCTATCTACCCGGCCACCCCTCAAAAGAAGGTAAGCGTCTCAAACCGGCCGTCTTAGGCGTTAAGGAGAAACCTATAGACCGCCCGGAACCGCCTGGCTAGGTATGAGAGGGTTAAATTGTGCTAAACAGCGATTTAGGTTTAACCAGACGAGTTTAAGATTAGCAGTAGTTGATCAGTTCAAGTTGGTTCGTAATCAGTTTGACTCCAAGAATAAGAAGGATGCTGAGTTGCGTTTGATTGAGCTAAAGTTATGGGGGCTTAAGAGGGAGCAACTATTTCGTTATTGTGTATGGATAAGGGTGTTTGCTGTTGGTATGAGCGAATTGGACTTGTTCACTGATTGCGGGGTTTTGATGGTATATAATTTGGATTAAGAATTTTCTTGAAAGTTTTTGAATATAATCTTCGAATGTAACAAAAGGAATCAGGTGAATTAAGAGAGGGCCTTGCTTCCATTTAGTACATTTTATAGGTTAAAACTTTAAACATGAAAACTTTAGAAATGAGCATACTCATCCTCTGCGGGTAAAAATAATCTCTACAGGTATCTACAAATCAAATATCAGAATGCCTGAAATCGTTGAAAATAATATAATGCGTTTAATATGTAAAGCTGGATGGTATATGTCAAATGTAGACATGAGGAATGCAATTAAACTAATCTCCGTAAAGGAATTTATCAAAAAAATCTCAATAAAGTTCTACGATAACCTTGATAGAATTGATAATGAAGCCATCCAGCGTCTTGAAAATTATTCCCCAATCAGAAGAGTAAAAGACCCCGAAAGATTCTTGTTGAAAGATTGTAATTAGTAGGAGTTATCCTGGCTATACCTGATTCAGACCCTTGTCCCCTCCCTCCGTCTATCCAGAAACCTTAAAATCCGCACGAGCAGTTTCAAACGGCATACCAACTCCCTGGCAGTGCAGATGACTGTAAAGAAAAGCATCTAGATCTGAGTATTCTCCACAGCAGTAGATACTCATCACAAGCAGCAGTTCTTGAAGTGCTCCAGCAACAACATCACAAGATCAAGAGGAACTTTCACCTCCACCCTCCACTTTGCCTCCGACAACAGCAGCAGATCATCTAATTTCCAGGACTGAAATTATCCACCGTCACCAACGTATAGTCCGTCAAAAAGTATCCAAACGCTGCTCTTTACTTCGAGACTAATTATCGCTAAATAAAACTGTGAATGTCCATCGCCGTAGAAATGTGTCCCCTAGAAGTGTATATAATGTTTTTTCATGAAAGGGGCAACATCTAAAAAACAACACCTAATTTTGAGCACATATTCGGATTCTTCAGATTAAATTAGCTCGAATACTTACAATATTTTGTAATTTTGAGTAAGCGGTTGATGAGTTATGAATAATTGAAATTTGGAATTCCTAATGTTAAATGACCATGTCCGTTTTTTCAATATATTTCAAAATGGAATGAATCTTTAACAATAATTCTTTTTTTATATAAAAATACTTGATAAACAAGACAAAAGTCATGAATTTTTTTAAAAAATGAAAGTATATTTTATAATTTTTAAATTTATAAGTTAAAACATTTTGAATAGAAACACAAGAAATTTTGATGCCAATCAAAGGAGCATGACCTAAAAACTCAATGTTCAAAATTTCAACCATTTCCGTCAAGTAGTTTTTAAGATTTGAAGCAATAACCAAAAGCGTTGAGAACAGCCTGCTTTTTGCTTTCTTAAGGGGGCATCTCAACTTTACAAACGGATTCGCTGGCAGGAAGAAAATCTCTTAAATCAAACGGAAAGCAAAGCATGTCTTTCGATGTTGCTTTAGATTAAGAAAAAATGTTTTATTTTTAAAATAAGAGTAAATTTGAATAAGAAATGAAAAGAAAAATCGATGCATGTAACAGATTCTACTCCTCTTACATTTCAAGAAGCATTACGTTTAAACCATTAAAATGAAAACCCTTTATGGTTGTAGAAATGTTTTGTAAGATTAAATTGATAAAAATGCAAAGAAGGAAATTTCTGTATACAGTATGAATTTATTTATTAATAAATGTATGAATAAATAAAATATTATTCAATGAAATAATATAGTAACTCCTTGTGTGTGGATAATACAATGTTATGAGACTTGGACAAAATGTCTTTTTAAAAAAAATAAACACAAGTTTTAAAATGTTTCGATAATGTAATAGCTTTGATTTAAAGACTATTACTGATAGAAAGTGATAAAAAGTATAAAAAATTAAAAGTATAAAATTTTTAAAAATTATTTTAAGTATCGATTTGTGGAAACTATTTTTTTGGTGAAACATCGTTTGATATCGTTCAACAACATTACACAGTTTTTATTTAGTTTATAAAAAAACATTTCTGAAAATAAGCATTTGTTTTTCATTTCTCATCTGCCCCCAATTTTTTTAAGATTGCTTTTTCTAATATTAATCGCAGAAATTATTCTGAATTTTTGATTATTTTACAAATAAGTCACGAGAAGTAGACAATATAACGAAAGGCCAAATAATCGATTTTTATCAATCTTCTCTTACAGACAAATATATCGCCAGCTTGAAATCAATATATTCACGGTTTCGTTATGGATAAGATAGTGCATAAAAGATTGAGATGTCGTTAGCAGTGTCATAAATTTCATGCCACGTCGGATGCAGCAGGTCATTGATAGAAATGATAGCTATGCTTCTTATTAAATTGTAAATAGTTAATGACTTATACATTTATGTATATAAAAGTTTGCATTGTTTACTTGTTGTATTATTATATTGAATATAATCTATAAAATATTATGCAATTTTTTTATTGTGATTTAATTTAAAATCATGCAACTCGAATTCTTGTTTAGAAATATTTCATTGCCCCAAACAGTAAACTTTGAAAAACACCAAATATTCTTCGAGAACATTACTCTATCAACAGCTGAAATGAAATCTTTTAACAGAGTGACTTGTTTTTTACTTTTGCATATATTGAAAGAGCCCCTTAATCGTTTTTTGTTTATCTCCGGTTTATTTCAACGGATTTACTGCAAATTTTATATTTTTATTATGCAGAATCATATAAAAGATAAAAAAATTTGGGGTTGCCATTGGTAAATGACACAAATATAAATATGTAGATGGCCCTTTATGGAAATGCAGTTCATATATTTTTAAAGCGGACATTTTCCCAAATTGAATGACATAATTTCCTTTATGTAGATTACGAGAAATAAGAAGTGTTCGGATACTTTTTTGACGGAATATACCATAAACGGGGATTAGACTCTAAATGTTGCCTGCTTCACCGATAGAATTTAAATAGAACATAGAACAAATTTTTATTTCAAATCTCAAAATACCTTTAATAAGTTCATCTAAGTTCATCAATAATTTTAAGTTGTTATAAAAAATACAAAATTCGTTCACATTAGACCTGTGATAAAACTGTACATGATGGAATTTTTTAATTATTTTTCCAGCAATCAGCATCCCCACTAATTATTTTTAAGACAATTTTTTCATTGCAGACCTTTGTAATTTAATGTTAAAACTTTTAGCTTCGGATATTGTAACATTCACGCTGTCATATCATATCCGTACCACATAACAGTAACACTAATTTTCATTTACCAGCCCAGATTTAAAACTCCAGGCTTTATCATGAAAGGAATTCTTTCAATTTATGTAGAAGTATAGGATAAAAATTTAAAAATTTTATATAAAAATGAATACAATATTAAAAGTGATAAAACTTATTTTACAAATTTTCATTCCTAACTATGAAAAGGTGATATCTCACTCTGAGCCACACTTACTTATTCGATTTTGTAAAACTACTTAAACAATTAATTTTTACCAAATCTAATTACAAGGTGGGTGAAAAAAATTATAAAAAATAAGCGGATTGTTCATGCATTTCATGCAATTTGTTTTTTTATATTAAAAAAATTTAGTACAAAAACTCCCCGTCAGGTGGCACTATAATGCACAACTACGCCGAAAAATGCATATATAATATTATTTATAAATCTGCTTCTGCAGTACCTAACAATTCAATTAAAGATAACTGCAGTCCAAGCAGTTGACCAGGCTTCGGCTCCTGTCCGACTAAGTGTTATTTTTCACCAGTCGCTATTAACTTGTATAAGAGGCCGCCGCATTAGACGATGACCAAGCTTCAGTTTTTCCAGTCAAAACTTCGTCAGACTACGGCTTCTGGGACGGAAGTTAACATTTTGTCATGACCTTCTATATTCAAGTACTTTCACATCATCATGGTACATTATTACCGCTGATTAAGATTTTACGGTGCTATGGGCCCCATCAAACGACCCTTTGACAATTCATTTACAGAAATATCAGGTGACCAGTCTCAAAGTTTGTTATGTACACCGGGACAAAAGTTTAATTAGCAAAACATTTTTCTGTTAATCTTGAAATAACATAGATTGGAGACTGGAAAACTTACAGGGTTTACCGGTAACATGTCCTTGTTAAACGGTTTGAAGAAACTGGCATTCTGCAGTATCGTATGCATGTGGAATACTACGCCAAATTCAATTTTTATCTTGTGTCTGTCGCTGGTTTTGTGACTTGTCTGCACTGTGGTGGAGGCCATGTCGAACACTTTGTGGTTGTAATAGAAGTGTTATTATTGCCGTTCATTTTGTCTACTTTTTCATTCGTTTACATCAGCGTCACCTATTGGAAAAACTTTGTACTCATTTTTTTCGTGCTCTCTCTTACAGAAAAAAACCCCATGTATACAGAAATTGGTTGTGAACGTGAATAATTATCGATGATTTTTTTGATTTTTTGGAATGTTACTTTTTCGCTTCGGATTCTGCCCACCAGGTGTATACATTCAATATCCTTTTGTAAAACGGATATATTCAATTTTCATACGGAACTACTAATTTTTTGTGAATGGATTAATCAGGACCGACCTTAGGAGGTTCGGGGCCCGATTGAAAAAAATATTAACATTTTTTTAAAGTTTTAATACAATCTAAGTACAATCAACTTATGACAAAGAAAAGACTGTATGAAGTGTTATCCCCTTCACCATCTCGTTTATTAATACAATGTGGCGAAGTTTGTGCCTCGTATTATAGTGAAGAAAACCGTGTATGTGTATCTTGAATGTGTTCCTTTCTTCCCATTGAGACCTAAATTTGTTTCAGATCTGCAATTCTAAAGAGAAAACCATATTCTAAATTTAATCCTTCTAGCTCTTTGCATTTGTATGCTATTGTGTTCACATATGCAAGGATGTGCAGACTTTTTAGGCACAGGATTTCACACAGGAATTTAATCTGTCTAGTAGCCTTTTTATGTTATTGTGTTCACAGATAGACAGACTTCACATGCAATTACAAAAATGGTCCTTTTCAGACTCGGGCGATTTAAAATGTATAGATTAGTCTACAATTTCGAGGTGGAATTTCATGATGATTACAATGCTTTGTCTTTGTGTCCGTCGTTCAAGAGAGCGAAATATATAAATAACACTTTTAAATTCTTAATCTCGATTCTTCACCCTCTGGTAATAACGCCCATGGCACTTTCACTGCCTAGCTCACCGTAGTTACACCACTGATCTGTGCGGAGAGTAGATATTATTCTGACGCGGGCCCCTTAATCGCGGGGCCCTATTATGAGCAATAGGTCCAATCGGCTAAAGGCCGGCACTGGGATTAATTAATTGATCAGTATTGGTTAAATATTTTAGAGTAAGTGTCTGCATAATTTTAAAAACTCCTCCCGTATTGGTCCCATTTCGAAATCTGTATGAAAAAGTGAATTCCTGATTTACCAAGGTTTATTTTAATAGCCCCATTATGAGATTACAAAAGTAGGCCCTACCTGGCTAAATCCTGCCCTGTGTATTTGTTATGATACCACGGAAATTGTTTCCTGCACTTCATCCAGTTGGTTTTGTCTATAAGACCCCAAATCGCTGCAACGAATTTCAGGATAGGTCTAATTACATGTTTGATTAGAAAAACAGTCTTTGATTAATGATAATGACGAATATTTTCCTATTAGAGAAACATGTAAATGTGTTTTGACCCGAAATTTATCTTTTACATATTGAATGCTTAATCAAAATATTTATGTCACGTATGTTCTACTTTATATTAAGGAACTCAGCAACCAATATATTTTTTCTACGCTTTAGATCAACTTTGCATTTTCTGCATTAGTTTGGATGCAAACCCTAAGATTACTAAAATATTTTTCATGTTCAAAAATTTAAAGTTTAAATTTTTTAAACACATTATTCAAATATTTTAATAACAAAATATTTTATATGAAACAAGACTGCAATTTAAAAAACAGTTTTAAAAGTTTCTCGTTGAAACTAATATAGTAGTTAGATAGTAGTAATTATCATCCTAGTTACTGAGATAGTAGTAGTTATCATCCACAATACTATTCATTTCAGTTTCACTGATGAATTTGACAGTCAGATCCAAAACCCTTCCATTTGGAATAATAGATTTACACTCCATTAACGTCTTCTCATTCATTTTAAAATAATACTAGCCGCTCTCGCCGCCGTCTGGGCGGGTTCGCGGCCAGCACCCACTTTGCTCAGCACTGGCCTTGCCACCTGGCTGCTTGCAGGCTCTCGTTCACTGGTTTTTTAATTTTAAATACTGCATGAAGATCAGTGGATCAGATCATAAAACAATAGTAGATTTCATATTCTTTGTAGACAACAGATTTCTTCAAAATTGTAAAATCTTTCAATAAACCTCATCTAGTTGCAATGCTTAGTATAACTTTTTCACGAATTTCGGCAGGAAAGTCTTCAGATCCATAAATACAGAATGAAATCGCTCTAACTAAACAATTTCCGTCACCTACAATAGGTATTTTACAATATTTTTGACAGTCAATTTTTATGGAACTGTTGGGATATATATATGTAAAATAATATGGTAAAACCTTCAGGCAGTTCGCCAGTCCCATCTACTCTACGGATTTCGATAATTTTATATTTCATATGAATGCTTATAACGTCTAGATATGTTATCAAGAGTCGCCTGCAGCACACCACCCTCCAGTTTCGGACGAAATCGAAAAAACACTTATCCTCTGTACATTGTCTATGGGTAAACCTTGTAGAAATCCCCCAGCCCCAACCACCGATTTTGACATTATTTTCTATTTGAAAGGTTATGACGTCTAGATATGTCATCAACGATCACCTTCCCCTCACAACCCATCCATTTTTGAACGAAATCGAAAAAACATATAGAGAATGTATGGTGGGGAAATGTTGGTGGGCGGCAGGCAACCTTTGATGACATATCTATATGTCATAACCTTTCAAATAAAAAAAATAGTTGAAATCCGTTGGGTGATTGGGGCTGGAGGATTTCTACAAGGTTTACCCATAGACAATGTACAGAGGAGATGTTGTTTTTCGAATTCGTTCGAAAATGGGGTGGAGGTGGCAGGCGACCCTTGATGACATATCTAGACGTCACAACCTTTCAAATGGAAAAACAATTGTCAAAATTATTTGAGCGGTTGAGGCTGGCGGACTCGGTGAAGGTTTTTTACCAAATTATTTTAAATATATAATAGATGCCATTCTGTTAACTCATGCATTTTCAAATCTTATAAATTAATTTAAGTAATATACAGTACTGAAAGATTTGGCTTTCAAAAATTTTCTTTTCAAGAAGGACGACAGAAATGAACAAAGATAGGCTAGTGAATCAAATAAAATTATAAGCAAAGCATTCACGATAAAATTTTCAGAAAAGTGTTTTACTTCATGGCAAAAAATTGTCGGCTTACCAATTAAAACAAAACAGTGAAAGACCATTAAAACGTGCAAGTCAAAATAACTTCATATCTCACTAAGCATATGTCTTATGAGAGAAAATTTTAGGTTACCCTTCTGTCGGGCGCATCTAATCTGTGAAATGAAGCACCCATATATTTTTGGACTCAAGTTCGGGGTTTACAGAGAAAGGGATGAGACCTCTAGTAGCTTCCTGGCTCTCTACCACTCACACAAGGTTATCGTGGTTTTTTTCTTAATTGCTCTGTTTGAGTGCGTGAGGGGCCCGTTAATTTGATTGATGAGTTGCGCCCGATTAGAATAAGCATTTTTGATTTCCCCATTTTGAAATTTTTTCTCAATATTTCTTTTTATACACATATAAAATTTCGTATACTTATGTTCCGGCTCTAATTCAATGATATTGATTGCATTTCAAATATATTGTTTCAAAAATGTCGAATTACTGCGGGCTTTCAATTAAAACAGTTGTTATTGCTAAGGAACCTTACGGGAAAACAAACTTCAATTCCCTTATTAATTCATGGATACAAATGTAGAACTGTAAGCAGTAACTTTTTTGTATTTAGTATCTTGTGTCATATGTGCCCTAAAAGAGGAAAAATGTTCTTGTAATTTCAAGTATGCAGAATGATGAGACATGGGAAAATTTTAAATGACTTTGGATTGTAATTCTGCCAAATCTATAGTTGGTGAAAATTCCCTTCTTTAAACTCCCTGTATCCCCGTGCACCCCCAACGGCGGCAATTTTAGTATGTCGTTTAGGACACTACTCCCAACAACTGTGCCAAATTTCAAAACTACACCATTTTTTTCTATTCTTCCTTCGTTGACTGGATTAGTGGTTCTTCACTACGAATGTCATACTTTTTACTTTCTCTCTGATTTATAACCATGTGCTGCCACTTATCGATTAAACCAAGAACTGCGAGTTTTGCCTTTCGACCTCCGACGCGAGTGGACCGTTCAGTCCCCTGCACTGACTCAGACTTGTTTACGTTTGAGACTTCGTCGTGTCTCCCTCTGTTTACCATTAGTCCAGTCAACGAAGAAAAAATGAAAAAAAAAATGGTGTAGTTTTGAAATTTGGCATAGTTGTTGCGGTATTAATTCCAATTTTCACAAATAAGGGCGCTGTTATCGTTTATCACATGCAAATGTGAATCCTTTGTATATCCTCCTTTTTAGTTATATCAACAAGTCAAAAATACTACCTACCTTGACTCGTCTTAAAAATGGTACATTTTGTCAAACTTGCAGATATTGCGAAAAGGGAATAGGTTGTTTAATGAAGCCCATACCATTGAAGAGGTCTTAATTTCAAATATTGATGTAATACTGCGAGGATTCAATTCCTGAATTTTGTTTTCATCCGTCGGTTATGAAGAGGCCAGGGACAAGAACAAATAGTTCTTATTCCTCTGCTATAATAATATGATCTTCGATCTATCAGCTTCACATATTCATATGATATCCGTTCCAAATGACAAAGACACCAATTTTCATCTACCAGCCCAGATAAAAAATCTGGACTTTAGCTTAAAAAAACACAGTGCAATTATACATCAACGTTCGTTAAGAATAATTTTAAATTTTATATTGAAATTTCTGCAATATAAAAAGTGGGAATACTTAATTTACAGATTTTCAAATCTTCATTTCTAACTATGCAAAGTTAATATCGAACTTTGACTCGAAACTTATTTATTCTCGTTTCCAAAACTACAAAAATACTTAATCTTTTTCAAATCAAAAACAGGACGTGTAAAAAATTCGTAGATATTTTAAGAAACCATAAAAAATAACCAGATTGTAAAATGGCGCGTAGTAAACATTTCATGTACAGTCGTGGTAGAAAAAACAGCATTAATCCCGCTTCTAATCATTTTTATCTTAAAACAAAAGGATCCAATTTTCAGGAAATGACGTCTACTAATAGATTCCATGTCTAAAATGTTCAAAAGTGGTCGTCTATATGTTTAAAATTGCACTTACTTCAAAATTTCAAAGGCAAACAAATATTTTTCTTAAACTATTTCGAATCTACATTAAAATTTATGCTGGAATACCAAGTTTCATCATCCCAGCATTTTTCGTTTCGGAATTATAAGCAAATGAAATTTTGAGTTTCTAATGTTAAAGTAAAATTTTGAATTTTTATTGATAACTTGAGTAATAATATAACTATTGACCTAGAATTTTTTATGTAGTAGTATGAATTATTCTGCATATTTTACACTTTTACTTTTTATTTTAAAATATTTTTGAGCGCATGAAATGTTTTATCAAATTGATGTTAAAAAATTTTTGAATAGCAACACTTATAAATTTTAACAGTAATCAAAGCAGATGACCATTTGAAAAAGCCTATGCAAAATTTCAGCTTATTCGTACTAGAAGTTTTGAAGCTTACATTAACTTTTTTATTTTCGCTCTAAAACGATGCACTTAAGAGGGCGTCATAAATTTCGGAAACGTTTTCATTATTAAATATACTTCTATCTTCTTCACACCACTATATTGTACTATGCCACCATGCTATATCTTCACACCACTTTATTTTATGAAATTTAAATATATAAATATTTAACTATTTTTATACATAAATTGAAATTTTATAAATGATAGTGGTGAAATATCACACTATTTATTTTTATACGCATCAAGTTTTACCGATTGTAAAATGTTGATCATTACTTTGAAAATAACATTTGAAGTCCGAAATAATTTAAAGCGCTACTACCGACATTTAAACGCTAGCAGAGAACTTCTTCATCTAAATGTAGAGACGACCCCTTTTCTATTTAGAACATAAAATGTCGAATATCTTCCGATATATTCATAGCCTGTTAACCAAAATTTATTTCTTGGGGTTTTTCTTCATGAGAAATTTATTTATGACACCAAAAATGGGTGTTGCTATTGAAAAGTTTTAAGTTAGTGCAATTTTAAATATTTACATGACCCCTTATGAAATTTTTAACCATATAATCTTTTAGTATACGTTATTACCTGAAGATCAGTAACTGTTATTTAAAATGCCCAATGAACGATCGCAGAATAATGCTGAGTGGCTACTTTTTTTCCCGCGACTGTACAAATGTGGCCAACAGTGATCTTCTTCATCCTACATAATATCTCTGATGTGAGTTCAGAAGTGATATATGCTTCAAATGGTGTTTCGTATCCAAGACCAGTTCGGTTCGAATTTTGTTAGCTCAAATTATATTGAAATACAGTAAAAGTTATTTAAAAACGAAAATATAGTTTTGTATGAGAGAAGAGTTTTGTTTGCTAAGATTTTTCTTAATACTAAGCGAAAATTTAATTTTTAATCAGACAGATGAGTTGGGCTCGAACATGTTAGCATTTGTTTTGCGCTCGACCGCAGGTTAAGGTAATAAGATTAAGAGAGAATTATAAGCTCAAAATGAAAAATCGACATTTTCAATGAATCTAGGGTGTCTAGCCTCTTTAAAATATGTTTCACAGTGTATTTGTTCATCAGCAACGCTTTTACTTATATAATCACAGACAGGCGGTACTTATGTATTTCGTTCACATTTTTTTACTATGTAATCAATTTGTTCTAAAATTTCGTCAGTTGACAAGTGCGGCAAAATTTAAGCAAGCTACAGGAAGAAGATATGATTAAACCAGCAATTTGTACAGAATAAGTGGTGGAATTTTATGGGACATGTCTTCAGTATCTAGAGGAGTGGGAGGGACATTTTTTAGCTTATGAAAAAATTTAACTGGATTTTATTAAATACCTAATCCACGCAGGGCAACATTCAAATTTGTAGTGAGTATATTTTAAGAACCTTCCCAAATCAGTTTCGTTGAAGACGAACTGTTTGATGAGACATCCTTTGTTCTGTGCTACACTACAGAAGGAAAAATTGTCCATTGGAGAGAAAATTTTCTACCATTATCTAACATTTAAAATGAAATATTTAGAGCCTTCAATGCAGATAATGTTTCTTAACAACAAAATGGTCCCTTCCGCTGAAACCCCCATACTAAATCTGTTTCACAATGTCATACGGACTCTTTCCTGTGTTTATTAAAATTTTGACAAAATCCATATCACTCACAATAAATGTATTCTATAAGGTTGTTCTCTTTTTTATTTTCCTATTTATTTCATGCCCAGTCTTGATGTTTTTTTTAATATTTTGGTTTATTAAGCAGCAGTTGAGACTGAGCAGAAGTGCCTAGCACTGGTACTCATGTACAGAAACCAATCTTGATCTTGAAGATGTTTTCTATAAGAAGAATGGTAAATGAGTAGAATATTCTCTGTGTTTTTCCTGAACTAACGTATATACAGAAGGTGTGTTTTATATAAATGAACAACATGTGGACCAGTGTTAAAAATAAATTATATGTGTAAGTGTTAATGTATACTATTTTCCAATTATAATTTTCACCTTATTTGCAAGGAATTTTCTCAAAATATTCAACAAAATGAATTGTTACTAAAATCAATTCATTTTTCAGAAAAATATAAGAAATAAAATTAAAAAAAGGGTAAATGAGATGTTACGGTACTAAGCTCCTTTCGGTACTTTATTACATATGTTTTATCAATATCCCATCTTGATTTCTGTGTTATTTAGTTTTAGTCAATGTATGCACCAAACAAATGGTACTATTGCTATTATAATAAATTTTTATTAGTTTTGGTGAAAATACTCCCATTTGCGTGCCCTCTATACCAACATGAAAGGTCACGTGTATTCCCTTGGAACGCTATTGAAAAATAACAATTCTTAAAAGGGTAATTATTAAAATTAGGTTGTAATTGGGTAAGAGTTAATAAGTACATTAATTAAACAATTTTTATTTAAAAAAGAATGGAAACGATATAAACATAAAACACAAAGCAATATAAAATAACTAAAGAATTAGCCGAATAACGTGAAAATAAAATAAATGAAATTGCAAGCATTTCAACTGAAATATTTACATTTGTGATATAAAGCTGTAAATACAATATGAAAATAAAAACAATTTAAATTTATATATAAGAAACGAGAAGTCAGTTTCATAGTCATTTCATTGCAACGATCGCAAGCTTGTCTGGAATACAAATAGCAATTCAGAGTTTTACTAACGCCTCGAATTCCAAACGATGATTAACAGTTCGTGGAAAGGAGCTAAAAGAACATCCGAGGTCATCTTTTGTAGCACCCTTTGGTAAAATGATGCAAAACATAATTATTAGCGTTTCGTGCAACCTGCGCAGAACCCATAAGCATTCAATTATTCGCTTTTCATATTTTTTTCACAAGTGTAATTTCTCGGCATTATTTTTTTTTGTCGTGGAATTTGGAAAACATCTAAAAGCAATAATAATAAAGCTCGCATATTGTTATAAATGAATTTAAACACTTTCAAGCCTATTTTTGACACTTTTGTTAATATTTGATCACAGTTGTTTTCCTATCAAGTTAAATTAATATCTTCGTATTTCTTTTTGTGAATATCATAAATTAATGTGCAGGGACAAACGGTGTATGTGAACTCAAAGGTTCTTAAACTCCGTACATTGATTAGCCCTCGTATTGCTTCAAAGCGGGGCGTTAATATAACTAAACTAAACTTTAAACTCTGTACATCGATTTTGCTGAAAAGTAAATGGAATTAAATTGGCGATCTAAGTCTTTGATTGTGACAATTTAATATTTTTTCTAGTGTTTCCCATGTTTCAAGTAAATGCATCAATGAACCATTGTTACTAACCGTATATTACCTTGTAAATATAGGGTTCAGATTTAAAGTGGACCAACTCCATGAGTTTCATTTCTGAGAAAACATCCTCAAAGTTGATCATCTGCATTTAAAATAACAGCGAACATCTAATTGTTCTTGCTGACTGGTGAATGTAAATTGAACCATGGACTTGAATCCTTATTACACAGAAAATATAGCATTACCACATTACCATGGCAGTGTTAATGCTGTGGTTGACCTCCCGAATATCTTGCCTTGCACACTGACATTATACCTCTCATCTTGCCATGAGGCGGCAGGTTGAAGAACTTTATTTTTTCGTGCAGGAAGATGCAAAGCGAGTGTTCTGCGTGAGCACTTCGGGTCCTCCTATTTATGTCAATTCAGGAATCAGATCAAGAAACACAGTAGAGACAGCAACAGTCATTTCAGTCCATCCGGAACTCGAATCCTTTCCTGGTTGGTCTGGACATCTTCTTCTTCTATCGGCAGCCCAGATGCAGCTTGTATCATATCTTGGTCCTGTAGACTCATCGACCTCGTAGTGCAGCTATCAGATTTGCCTTTTGCCCTATTGCCGGAACTTGAATATAATGACACTTGAAATTACTCATCACGGGTTTTATGTCTATCTGGTAATTTGTTGTATCGACTTGATTGTGGTTCTTCAGTTACTTTTTGTCAAATGTTTCGACATATATTTTGGTATTCTAATTGAAGAGTGTAACTGTTCTCATGCTTTCTATGTTAACCCTTAAAAGCCCAGTGTTGCCTTTAAGCAACATTCCCAATTTTGTCCTCTAAAATCTTGAGAAGAAGACTAAAGCTCTAATACCTGTTGTTGCCAATAGGATACATACTGAAAATGTTTTTAAATCAATTTACAACATATTGATGGCAACCGGAGTGCTGATAAAAGAATAAAAATACGCTTGAGAATACCATATTTTATTCTATAATTTTGAAGAAAATTCCTTGTCCATATTATTAGTTCTTAAAAATCATCCGTTTAATATTATATAATTTTATCAAGAAGAGATTTTTTTCTCAGTTAAAGCCCAGTGTTTTTGATGGGTAACAAATAGTTCTTTAGCCGTAAACCACACTTAAACCAAAATATAATTTTTAAAGTATTTTTCCCATGTTTTATTGAAGAAATGAAAGTCGAAAACATTTTAAAATCTTGTTTTTAAAAACCGGGCCTTTAAGGGTTAAGGTGTTAAATAAATGTTTATTGTTAAAATATTGGTCTGGTCTAGAGTGTTTTTGAAACTTCTGATCTGAGTCAAATGAAGTAGTGTATATGCTACGCATCATCCAACCCCTTCAGTGCAAAATGGGTAAAACATGGGCTTGGTCCACTTTAACTCTCAAAGGTTTAAGAAATAAATGAATTCATTATTCAGGGTGAGAAAGCGTATTAATCGAGTGAACGAATAAATTATTCGAAAACAAATACCAACAAAACTTCTGTAATAAAGTAGGATTTATCTTTTGATGGAAAAATCTTTATTCTTATTCTTTTCAAGCACACTGATGATCGAATCACGCTGTATTGAACCTATTCACAATATTTTTCTATCTGGAAGGCAAGCAAAGCTTTCCTGTTTATAATCCTTTTATTTTACAGACAATCCAATCATTTACCAAAATATCTTAGAAAAAGACCGGAAATTTTTTCTTTTCTTTTTCTCCTTCTTTGTAACCCAGTTAATCTAACTAAATCGGACACTAAACGTATTGAAAAAAATCTAATTTTATCAAAACGGCGGTTTTATCCGTTGATCGTTGAAGACATTTCCGAGAGAGATCTTCAGATTCCTATACTCTGTGATTAAGATTTAAACTAATTTTTCTCATTCATTCTCCTCTTTCTTTTTAATTCTTGATTTTTTTCGTAAATTGATTTTAGGCTTGTGGAATTTATTCATTCAGATTTAGGGAAAATATTGAGAAATTAACATGTGCATATTGATCGATGTGCACTCAATTCAAAAGGATATAAAATATTGATTTATTTTTTACATAAACACATTTTAAGAATGCCAGTTAATCAACATGGTTACTTTATAACTCTCCTAATTTAACTCATGTAATTCATTCATTCTGTTAAATTTTTAATAACTGCATCATTCCATTTTTGTAAATATTTCCGTTTGTGTTTCTACGTGCTTGTATTTAACTTGATTTGTTTCATGTTTGTAAAGTTTGAACTTTGAAATAGATTTTTTTACTCATTTCCTGATATTCAGAAGCTCTTAAATTCTGTTCATTTGTGTGTTGCTAATGACAACACGACATTTTAAGATTATCAGAATTAAGTACTCAATTAATCACTTAATTTTATTTAGTTTTGATTAAAAACGACTGGCGGGATCTGTTAATGAATTTGAGGAAAAGTGTTCACAAATTTCTCTAATAATTATTATACTGATTCATAAAACTTCTCAAAGATCAAAATGTAGAAATTAAAAAAAGAGTTTTTAAAATGCACTCTTTTATTTGAGTACCAAAATGTAAAAAAAAAATTAATTAAAAACCGAAAGCACAAATGGTAAAAGCATGAAGTTCTGATATAAATACTTCAAGAAAATTAGAATTTTAATCGCATTCATCACATACTTTAATTTTTATTGAAAGTTAAAGAATTTTTGTTTTTTTTATCTTCATTGAGGCATATTTTCTTTACTAATACTATTTGCAGCGACTCATACTTTGTTATTTCATTGCTTTTAAAATTACAATTTATTAAGAGTATTTATATCAGTTCTTCACGCTTTTACGACTTTTGCTTTGATTCCCAGATTTTTAATAAAAAAAGCGTGCTTTAAAAAGACTTTTTGTTAATTTTACTTATGCACATCTAAACGAAATGCATTATACGAAATATATATACGAAATGCATTAAATGTCCCCTCCCTTCAGCAGTTCATTCAAAAACTTGCTAGAATTTTCTATAGAAAACTGCCGGATATCAATAACCCCGAAATAGCCAAAATTCCTGTTTATGATCATAATGATAAACAGAATCATAAGAGACCAAGAATGACTATTTCACTCTGAGTTTTTTTTTACCCCCGCACTGTTGTGCATTGCTTTCTTTAACCTTTTTCTGCCTTAGATAAGTTTTCACAACTTTCTAATCTCCTATTATATTCTTTTAAATTTTTTTTGTATTTATGTAGTTTGTAACTTTTTATTGATTTAATTTATTCCTAAATTTGATCTTCCTCATACTGGTTTATGCATTTTGATTATCAGGTCTAGTTTTCATTTCCACTTAAGCCCTAATGTATTGGATTTTCAGATGGAGGGGCCTACGGTCCCAAGGAGCTGAAACCACCACAATTATTATTATTATTAATCTTATGCACATCTAAAAAGTGAAACTAATTTCATCAAATGAAAACTTTGAAGGAGAGGAAAGTTCTGTTATTTACCATCTGCGGAAGCCAACAGACCACAAAGAAGACGCAGAGGACGACCATGAGTTTGGCGAAGGACAGCTCCTCTTGCGTCGTGTGGTTGAAAGCCAGCTCCCTGTGGTCCCGGGATACGGTGGTGCGTCGGGCCTGGCTGCTCCCTGGACTCAGCCGACACAAAGCACTCACAACTGCCATGTTGCAGCCGACTATGACCACACACATCATAGTGCCGAAACCTAAAGTAAACAATTCAGTTTTACTGGTTCAGTTCTTAATATCTTCAGCATATTTATAATTTTTAGGAAGTTATTCTCACGGTTGCCCACTTATTTAGAATAAATGGATAATTCTTAATGTGCAGTGATAGGAGAAAAATTTTTAACGAAAAACAAGTAACGGACTTTTTTCAGTTTCTTTATTTTCAAAACACCAATGTAATTAATTTTTTTTAAGAAATACACTTTAAAGCATGAAAAAATAGCTTATAAAAGTTGTGTCATCTTTCAGGAAAATGGCATCTGGTTTTCCAAATTGAACCGCCAATTTCTTTAAGCACAATTAAGGCAAAAATATTTTTTTATTCTCAAATTCATACTCCAGCACACCATGTATGAATCCAAGTATGGCATTTTATGCACAATATCATTTCTTCCTTTCACAAATGATACGTGCCCTTCGTTTGCTCTTTTTAAATCCACCATTTGATGGCTTTAAAATTCTTTTATTATCTTTTTCCTACGTTTTGTTCCAATTACAGTTCATGAGAATTATTAGTAGTGATAACCTATACTTATATGGCTAGCATTAACCGACACTTTTTAATGCTAAAACCACCGACATATACCTATATATATATAGGTGGTTTGGTTACTCTGTCCCAAAAGTTTATAGACTCTAGTAAAATATATGTTTTAGCAAAACGGAAAGGTATACAAACACCAATTACAAATATGTTTATTCAAACCATATGCGACTTGCATTCAACGAAATATTTAGAAAAAATAACAATTTGTATTCCAATTATATAAAAAAAAACGGAAATATTAGGTGTCCCAAAAGTTTATAGAATATATGACATTTCAACAAAAGGTGCTCAATACAATGTTCTTAATAGTTTAAAGTCTTGACATTTTTCCAGCATGACATCGTATACACGTTTTCCATCGCCATAATTAAGGTTTGTAATATCTCTGGTTCCAAGTTGTACCATGCACTTTCAATGGCTGTCTTCAAGGCATTCACTGAATAAAATTGTCCTCCATTCTCATATACCTTCCGAGACATAATGCCCCACACTTTCTCAAATGGGTTTAGATCAGGGCTCATCGGTGGTCACTCAAGAACAGTAACATTTTTCGAGTTTAAATAATTTTTTGTAGCATTGGAGGTATGGATGGGAGAATTATGATGCTTATATTCCCAATTTCGTCCCCCTATGTTTTCTGAAATTGGCATAAGATGATTTTATAGTGTTTCTATGTCTGTCGGTCATCTAAAAAGGCCTACCCACTTGACCGTTGAAACCGAAAG
Source organism: Araneus ventricosus (assembly GCA_013235015.1). Lineage (NCBI taxonomy): Eukaryota > Metazoa > Arthropoda > Arachnida > Araneae > Araneidae > Araneus > Araneus ventricosus. Next base: position 98,893 of record BGPR01003835.1, on the reverse strand, counting down.
CCTCCCACACCATTACAGATCCACCACCACTTTGCCTACTGAAAAAGCTCCTGGGATCTTTTCGTAAATCATGTCAATATTTTATATTCCCGTCAGGTCCATCGAGGTTCCATTTCTTTTCATCACTGAAAAGGACTGCCATCCATTTATCACCATATGACAAATGATTACGAATCCATTATAATCTTTTACTAATGTGAAGCTTTGAGAGTGGTAATCTGCGAGCCATTTTTGCGTGGATATATAATCAGATTCTATAAATCGTCTATGAACAGTGTTCTTGGAGATTTGCAACCGGGAAGCAATAGTAATTTCGCGGACCGACATTTTCTGACTTGAAGCTTTTCTTTGTATCCATCTATCACCGCGAATACCCGCGCATGTGGTCTTCACAAACGAGGCTTTGGCTTATATGGCGTCTTACGAGTTAATACACGATAAATAATACTTTTAGAACGATTGAAAAGCTTCGATATTTACTCAACAGTCTTACCGAGCAATTTCAAATGCAGAATTTTACTCACTTCTTCATTAGAGAGCTGCGAATATTTAGGCATCTTGAAGCGCAGAACAAACGACCGCTTTCCTTTTCTTACAACGTATTTATTAGGCTCCGAATCGACGTTATGATTACCGATACCATAGCTGCATAAAATTGCATTTGTCTATAAACTTTTGGGACAGGTCGTTTCTGTTTATTCTACGATTTAAAAATGGGCATTAAATATAAGTGGTAGAACTGCTGCTTTTTCAATATAATAGACATACCATATCTATACAGTATGCTGCATCGAAATACATCATATACAACAAAAAATATAGGTAAAATACAAGATTCTATAAACTTTTAGAATAGAGTGTATATATATATATATATATATATATAGATAGATAGATAAATATTTCAATTAATAAAAGCATGAGTTATATTTTCAATATATAAAAATATTAATCTAAGAATTAAAATCAAAATCCTATCACCTTATATATATTATAGCAGAGGGTTGGCGCCACAAAATCTAGATTAATGCGACAAACCAGTCCGAAGGCTAGTTGGCTATTTTGAATGTTGGAATTTCAAATAGGGTTGACTTTTTCAAGTTTTGATAAGTATTAATGCTAATAGTTTTAAGTCAAATTTTCTTTTGTAATTCGAATGTACGATTATATCACCGATAGTAGCGTTTGATTGAAGAGCCTGGGTCGGAAACCTATAATCTCCATTCCCTAGCTGTGCTGAAAAAAATTGACTTAACACAATAACTCTAACTTTATGATAGTGTACCAAGGAGTATTAAGTAAAGGAGAAGGAGAGAAGGAAAAAAAGAAAACAAAAAAAGAAGAAAGTTAAATTAAGGGGATTAGAAAATTATGATTAATAAGAATAATTACGGGAGATAATGATTCATAAGAATAATAAATGAGTATTCAGAGTATAAAAATATGGCGTTCAAAGAGTAATAAGTAAGGTGTTAATAATTGGTGAGAAAAGATCTTGGTTTTCTCTTCCATAGATGGCAAGCATTCGGTCAGCTAGTCCAGAAAAGTAAAAAAAAGTTTATCACCCAGGAATCGAACGCCGGAGTATTGAATTGCAAGCGCAATGCCTCGACAACTGTTAATTTAATTTTAATATTTATACATATTGTAAATATAATGCATGTTTGTGTAAAATTCCTAATTGACATATTTGCTACAGCCGGTCTTATATGTGGATACTTACCAAACATGACGTAAGCATAAGCAATGTCTGGTGGCTCGGTGGCCTGCCTGTACCTGGCGCAGATGTAAGCTCCGCTTTCTTCATCTACTTTGTAATAGAGGCCGAAGCCGACTAGAGGTAAGAGAACGATGGCCATCACAATGAACCACTGGATGAAGATAGCTCTTTTGACTAGTTTGTGTGTGATATGCTGGAAGAAAATAGATAGGCATGTTAGTTTAAAAACAAAAGGCATAGTGAAGCTGAGAAACGATTGTTACGTAACATTTCTTCATTATTTTTAAAATTTTTTTTATGTTAGTTCACTAAAAATATCTTTTTGGAACTTTTTGGTCTTTTATACATATTTTGCTTAGTTAATGGATCGAAGCGAGGTCTTTTTTTACCTCATTAGTTTGTCTGTAAGTCTGTTTGTTGCGCACTCACGGCCAAACACGTTGTTCAAATTTCTTTTAATTTTGTATGAAGGTTCCCTGAAGTCTTAAAACACGACGTATGTGTGAGGATTTTTATTTTTTGATTCAATTTCAAAATGGTGGCCATTTTAATTGTTTCAAAGTTTGGCATGTCAATGGTGAGTTTGGCACCATAAAAACATTTGAGTCATTTTGGTAATGGTTAGAAATTTAATTGTAATTTTTTGATACTAATAAAGCCGGATACTTATTTCAATAATTCGCATTCGGAAAAATAAAAATGGCTAAACCTTTATAGACTGCGACGAAGATATTAAATTCTCTTGGATGCAATGGATATTGCTCACAGAACTACTAGGTATTTTATGTGCATAACTTTAAGTTCAAAGATTCAAACAGTGTGGTGCATGATATATCAGATTAAATGAACTATTTGATGAATAATTACTGGCATTTAAGGATATTTTATAAATGAAAAATAAATTTTTATGTAATCTTTTGTCACTTTAACCATTCATTAGATTTAGAATGCAGAGTAATCCCACAGCCTGAAGTTATTGATAACTTGCTTCTGTTTTTTTTTCAAATACTTCATCATATTAAGATGCTAATAAAATATATTAAGATGCTAATATTCAATATATTAAGATGCTAATATTCAATATATTAAGATGCTAATATTCAATATATTAAGATGCTAATATTCAATATATTAAGATGCTAATATTCANNATATTAAGATGCTAATATTCAATATATTAAGATGCTAATATTCAATATATTAAGATGCTGAGGATTTGAAAGCTGAAAAATTAATTTGGACGTTTCTATAAAAAAATTGTACGTGTGTATAGTGGACAATAAACAATTTATTCCGGGAATCCTTATCATAACTGCCATGTTACATTTCACTATGATCATGCACATCATAAAGTAAAGCATTGAAATGAAAGTTATAGTTAAACTGGTTAAGTTCTTGGCCTCTTCAAATTTGTAATACTTAGGAGGTAAGTTTTACGGTAGTTTGGCAATCTATTCCGCTGTATGATTCCGCCAAAATTTTCAAAATGCCTTTTAAGAAGACAGTGAAACGATAAGAAGCAGAACATCAAGTTTGACAGCTTAATATTGAAAATATCTTTTGCGACAAAAAATGTACATACAAATAATTTCCCGTTTATGAATTCAAGCGTCATAATATTAAGTAGCACATTTAGTTGCTGTAAATTGAAAAGTGCAATTTTTCAAAAATATTAATAATATTTTCTATGATGTCTTTTAAGTAAGTCCCCAATGATATTTAGAGCTTTGCTACCATTCAAAATGAATCACAAGAGAAAATGCACAATATTTAATGATTTTTGTTAAAGGTTCTAGATTTGTATGGTTAATAAACATTATGTAAATACCCATTTTTGGACTTTTGCACCGCTTTTGAATTTCCATATGTATAATTTATAGGAAATTTTTTTCAACGAAAAAAAATTTAAGTTTCAAACTTAATTCAGCTAAATTTAACTTGTTCGTTGATTTGTTGTTTTAATGCTAAGATTTAAGAAATGCTATGATTTATTCCAGAGGCTGTAAAAAACGGTTACAAAAAGAAATTCGAACTAGTGAATTCTTATATATTAAAAAATGGAGATTTGATAAAGAAATATTAGAAATAGCATGTAAGAGAGGATCGGTTTTTTCCAGACTAAAGAAGAGCAAAAATGCAGCATTTCTTTCTGTAGAAAATCCTTCGAAGATAATTAGATTTCGATTAATTGTGAGATGAAAGCAAATCAACAACAGCTTGGAAACAAAGATATATATATATATATATATATATATATATATATATATATATATATACATCATATAAACAAAAAAATCATTAAAACCATTTCAGAAAAAGAAAAAACCCAAAATAACAAAACAGAACATAACGCTAACGTCCGGGTATTTCTTCTATTAAAGTAGTAATTTCTTGGTTGGTTATTGCTCTTTTTGCATATAAATGTCTTTTATCTCAATTTCTGTATTTGTTTATTATTGTGTACATATATATATAAGTTTCTTGTATGTTTATATATATATATATAGGTATCATCTGATAAATTTCGACATTAAATTAGGCTCAATTGTTTTGATGCTTGTATGACAACACCTTGTTATCATTAAATAAAAATTAGCAATTTTACTCAATCATTAAAAAATTAGCTTATTTAAACTGTAATAAAAAATAACAAAACTGTTTGTAGCGTTAAAGTTGAGAGTTTGGATTGCATGAACCAACAGTGATTTTGTATATTTAATATTGACACACATTTTGTATTACATTTTACATAAAATTACGTATCAAGCTGGCTTATCAACAAGTTTTGTCAATTATACTTCCTTCAGAAAATCTTTTTTTCTCTTGTTCTTTCAATTCACTGAATCAGTTTTTTTTGTGTGTGTTTGGGATTTGCAGATCTCGAAATTAAACATGAATTCTTTCATTATGTCCTCCTTTTTCTTATATTAAGTTCATATGCCATGTGGCTATTTGAAGACAAGCCTAATAACAAGTATCCACTTTGCATATTATTTATATTGTAATACTACATTCATTTATAGTTTTATTCTCCATCTAAAATGATTAGCGTTAAAATTACAGTACGAGGTCAAAAATCATAATTTTTTTGTAGTTTTTTAATTTATTAAGAGGATGTAGTTGGAAAAGATATGGTAAATAATTTACAATTAATATTTTAAAGACGAACAATTTCGTTGGAAGAATATCTCCCTTCCTCTAGAAATTGCTAAAATACAATATAATCTCTTGAATACATTTTACATCCTATTAAAATTTAAATAAAACATTCTTTCCTCTACTGGATAAGAAAGTTCAATGAATTTTCTTTTAAGAATAACTTTTAAGCCAAAAGAATAGAAAATTGACTTTCAAGAAGAATACTTAAGTTAATTACTTTCTGAGAAGCAAGAATTTTTTCTGAGAACACTAAAGAATTGACCAAACAATTTTTTAAAATATCGTTTGCTGTAAGCTCAACATCAATAAGAAGCTAATAAATTACATAAAATAATAAGCTTCGAACAAGAACGCAAATTATAACAACCGTTATTAAAAGTAATTCAGACGGTTCTAGTAATTCTTAAGGAACGGTAATTGCTAGTCTCTATCAAAAGCTAGTAACATAATAGCTTATTTCTTTTTATTTCGTTGTCGCCCTCATTTTGTGTCAAATTTCGAAGGTAATGGTCTAACCTGAGACTTTGAAGTACAGTGAACGGTTTGACGTCTGGTTTCTTTTAAACTCCAGCATTCTGTAAAAACTGTCTCATGTCATGTTAAAGTCAACAGTACATGTTTCCTAAAAAATTATTAGAACGCTTTCAAAGACAAGGAGAAGGTAATTGCTGTGGAAGAAAATTTAGGTATGAGGAACTCGCTCTTTTCAGAAGCGGCTTACATTTTTTGTGTGATTTTTAAATTCGAAAGTCTTGGTTATGGAAGATGCGTTAAATGAAAGCGAGCATTATTTAGTTTGTTAAATTAGTCTTTACTGTTGTAACTTAAAAAGAAGTGGTTAAGATTGCTCGTATTTATACGAGTAACGTCAGATAAAATTTTGTATACTTTTAAATATTCGTTCGGGGTAGTACATATGCTGTACCAATAATCTATCAGGATTTTTCTACCCACATGGAACTAATCTTTTTACTGTTGAATAACCCTGTTGGCAGTTTCACTCCTCTGTCCAATGGACTATGCAGTGTATGAAAATTATTGTTAATGAAGGAAGGCAAGAGTGAATCCAACATGAGCGGTCGAAATGGATCACCTATATTATCTTCCGTTAGATCGTTGAAGTGGGGAAACATTTTCCCTTTTCTTCATTGGAGTTCCCGTTATAAAAGGAAATTCTGAGATTTAAATCAAGTGTAATCTATAATTTATTATGCGAATATTTCAAAGGACACAAAATGCATGCATGTAATTATTTGTTAAATTTTTTCCATTAAAGTCTTCAGCCCCCTTCTCCCTCTCTTAACTTCAGAATGTAAAGAGTTATAGTCATAAAAATCATGTATAGGTATAGTAGAGTGATTGTTCGTCACCCTAATGATATTACGTGAAGCGCCACTTAGCGGTAAAGTTTGTAGTTAGCGTTTTCATCTCGGCAACGGAAGGGAGAAAAGTTAAATACAAAGCTGTATAGAATAATCGATTTTGTAAGACATCTCGCATAAATTAATGCTACAATTAGAAAGCATGATGCTCGTTTGCTTCATTATAATATCCAATTTTTCAGTAATTGCACAAAGATCCTTTTTTTGCGCCAACTCCGAAATATTGTTTATTGACGCTGATGGAATGAAGGATAAATAGTGGTGAGCTTACTAATTAGAAAGAAATGGTCATCTGTTTCGAGCGTTTATTGACGTCACACTTTTGGACACAAATGCACGTTTTACGTTTTCTCTTCTCGCTATTAATGTGAGAAAGCTATTTTTTCACACTATATCAATGATTCTCTACAACTTTATAATTGACTTCTTTCTGTATCTCGTACAATTTTCGAGATAAGAAGTCCAATTCGAAATTTTACCGCTAGACGACGCTGTAAGTAGTTTCATCCCGTACCGCATAGTTTTCTTACTATATTTACCTGGATACCACTTTTATGAGTATGACTGTTAATAAAACTGCTGTGAAATTAAGGCAGGAGGTTCAGAATTTTAGTGGATATTCTCTTTATCCATATATGTGTATGAAATAAATTTTGGAAATAACAACCAGGATTTTTAATTTGTTTTAACTAGTCATATTGTGTACCTATTTTATCATCGAAAATATATCCACGCAAGAGAGAAGGAAAAAAAGACAGAGGACTATTTCAAAGCAAAATATGCAGTCCAAAAGATACATATATCTTTTGGACTGTATATTTTGCTTTAAAATAGTCCTCTGTCTTATATATATATACTCGCTGCTTATAAGATTCGAACTGTTTTCTCTGACAATATCGAAATATCTCAATCTTTCATGAGATCAAAGTAAATGCTATGATTGTTGCGGCGTGCAATATCGAGATAAAAAAGTGAGCTTAAAATCTTGGCTCATTGCTAATGTCTCAGCTATAAGGTGTGTATGGGAAAAAAAACATCTAGCCCGTTTTTGAGTCATGTCAACACTTTATATATTAAATGGAAGTAAATTTTATGCAAATTTTCTGGAGATTCCACACTTTTGTCCCCTTATGCCGGTCCAATTCCTCTGGGCAATCCCTCTGTACGGCAGTTGGACTCGGTGCCTTCACCACTTTGCCAGCTTATGATCCCAAAATAAAATGAAGTATCGAAATTCTAACAGCATTACTATCGAGACTGATCAGTTGTGTCTAGCACTGGTACTCACACACAAACCAATCTTGATAACAGCAATACTTTGAAGTTTCAGTAATTCGGAAAAGAATGGCATGAAGGATTAAAATAATTTTGGCATAATGCAATTCATAAAATCGTGACTGATCCCGGTGTATCTGCTATATATAAACCGGAAAAAATATCTGCTGTGTATATATAAAATGTTTTCGTTGTTTTAGTCATAAAATAGCCGAGTTGTTAACCAATTTGCTTTATTATAAAAATATTTTGGAGAGTGACGGACATACCAATATCTTAGTTGAAGTTTTAAGTAAAAGTGTACAGAAAATCCCCGATTCTCTCAGATAAGGGAAGAACAATATAACACGTGATCAAAGTGAAGGGAATATTGGCTATTTTTAATAAATTAGGTAAGAGTTTTAGGGTAAAAGTCTAGCGCCAAGGAGACGCGTCATGATTTTCGGTTGGCACCTTAAAGCAATTGAAATATTTTTTTAGTAATAAATATGCCAAAACGAGAGATTTAATATATCTCCAGCGCGGGAAATAGAACGAAACTGGGGTTTAAGAAAAATGATTTTGGAATACATTACGACTTTAAAATATATAATATTAGAATTTGAAATAAAATTAAGTGAGATTATTATATATATACGGAATTTGTGATCTACAGACATAATGTTAAAATAACCTCTAGGAACAGCACTCAAACCCCTCTGAATAACAGGGGTGTCACCCTTCCAACTTCAATGAAATTCATTCCTTATGTCTCTCTTACTTCCACCTTTAATTAAAAGGCGGTAACACATGAGCAAAAGATCTATACACTCTAAAACAACACCGGAAATCGGATCGAAATTAATCATTCATTTTTAAATGTGAAACGAAAAGTGAACGTCTGCCTTTAACGGAATGGGGTATTTAGGAGTTCATTTGTGGCTTTTAGGGGCTGATTTAGACTCGGACAAAGAAGCTGCTGATATGAGTTGCGAACATCAACAAATGAAACTTTCAGCTCAGCAGACTTAAAGGAAAAATAGGTATTGTTGCCCATTCCTCAGTAACTAAAGACGAATTGATAAGGGATTTACTTTTCCAATATAGAAACAAAAATTAAAAAAATATGACCTCCAAAAAAGCTGAACGATCCAGACAATTTTAACCCTCTGAGCGAACAATTATTTTGAACTTTTAGCTATCAGGTTAGAAAACTTAGCTTTTAAAGTAAATGAATCGATTTTTTTAGTATTTAATTGTATCTCTGAAATCTTAAGAATACTTTATAAATGATTGTTTAAGAAAATATACATATAAATACGAGCTATCCGCTTTGAACTGAACATGAAAAACGTAAAAAGACGTTTGCGCCGCTCAGAGGGTTAACTTGTATTTTTTTTTTATCAAAAAGATTCGAATTTTTCGAATAAAGCACTTCTTTCTTTAGATGATTCTAAAAATGTGCTTTATTAGAAATAACAAATTAGAGCTTGTTTAAATACGTATTTTGTACTTACAAACATGAAAAGCTTTTAGAGCGGCCACCCCACTGAGCGACAAATTTTGTTTGCAACGGAGGGTGGACGCTGCAGAGTTTTAATTGTAAAATCAAATGCTTTTTAGCTATTACGATCTCACTCTTGCAGTTTGTATTTTTGACATTATTACAAGAAAAACAAGTGTTCTACTGATGTTACTTTCAGGAAAACTATAAAGAATACCTTATTTTATTAAACGCAACTATACCAGACAAGAATTAACAGGAAAATCATTATTAATTTACCAGCCCTTTTTTAAATAAAATAAAATATTCATTTCACGAATTCTTTTTTCAGCGAAATTTTTTCAAGCAAAATGGCATAACAAACAGAATTTCTCAGCGAATGTTTTCAAACTTGTCCTTATTGATTTTTTTGAAGGGCCCTCAAAAACTAAACTACCTCAGCGTAAATAAAATACGGTAGAATATTTTAAAATGGTACCTTGTTGTTGTGGAATAAAGCTTAGAAATAACAACAGCAAAAAGTGCTGTACTTGCAAAATATTGTTTTTGTTTTAAAATGAATAAAAGCCTCGTTGTTTTCTTACGTGTTTTGCAAATCAATTTTATTTCTATAAATTCCTAAAACGGTACTAAGGAATTTTCAGTTTCCAGCTTTTATTCACAGAAATTTATTAGTACGAGAACTGTGCGCAATTTTTTTTCTGTTATGTTTTTCTTCATGTGATTGGAGGTTTTTCTTCGACTTCCACGGAAAGTATTTATCTAAAGCTCGACGTTTATCTTTCCGCGTTTCCCATGAATACTGAATCTATTTTGAAAATCTTTGGAATGTTTTTGCATAAAAACGGATCTAATGGATTAAATTTGGAACGAAGTTTTGTTTTAGCCGTTTTGATTTGGGAATGCTTTCGATACAGAACCAAAAAGTTAAACGATAACTTTGGTTTTTCTTGTAATTTAAGAAAGACTTTCACTTGACTGTAGTTGTTGTAGAAAACATTTATTTTATTTATTGGTTATTTAGTGGATTTTTTATCCATAAGGAAGGTTCAGTAAATGGCAGGTCAATGTGCCTGGAACAGTTTATTACACATCAATAGTTTTTACCGTAATTGTATAGACATTTATTTGAACAGTAAAGATACATTTATCTGGTTAGGAAGCTGAAAATAGCTTTAGAGTAAAAAGCTGAATATTTTTCTAATAACCACTTTCCGAACCATCTTCTTCACGACAACTTCGGATTTGGGGGAGATTAGTGTCCGCCCAAAGCTTTCTTTAATTCACTTAAAGTTATAAAATCGTAAGGTGAAAGGTTCGGATTATAAGGGGTTGACCGAGGACATTAATTTCACTTATATATTGACTTTGCTTTTTAAATTAAATAACTTCAGTACATTTTCTTGAATAAACTTCGAGTTGTTTTTTAAATGATCGTTTCCTATTTTATAGTCAAGATTGCTATAAATGTTTGCCTTTTTTTCAATGGGGCTCCCCGTCAATTTGTCTATGTTTCCTGTAACGTTGTATGTCTAATGTATATAATATATATGTATGTAATATTTATTTATGTCTAATATATGAATAAGCCTTTCCTTTGTATGTACGTCTCAAATCATATAGATTTCCATCAGTATAATACAAAGGAATTTGTACATACAAATTCCTTTTTATGTAATATATCTTTATGCCTAAAATATATATAATGTATATAACATCTATCTATGTAATGCCTGTATATATCAATGGATTGCATATATATTTATTTTTAAAGACTATTTATATTATAAATGTACTTTTATGAATGTATGTACGACGTATGCAATCGATGTAATTCTTGAATGCATATTCTTTCTCGATGTAATCTTTGAATTCTTCACTTTCTGTCGCTAAAACGCTCTATACCCAATGGGTGAGCGGATTGGCGTGAGTGCTAAATAACTATTTAGCGAACAGTGACACAGATATAAGATTTATAGATTAGGGGGTCAAGGAGTTACACACATTTATAAATCAAAATCTTCCAAATCTTTGGTTCGGTCTTTGCGGTTCTTACGACACTGTATTCCGCCCCTGGTCGCCTAGATCTCCTGACGTAACTCAGTGTGATTTCTTTTTCTGGTGAAAAGTGAAGGCCCTTGTGTTTGTGTTTCCTTTGCTGAAAACAGTTGTAGAATTGAAAATGCGCTTGTGTGAGTGGCTACTAACATGATTCTTCATGTACAGGTACATTCAAAACGCAACCCAGAAAAACATATTTTAATGTTTATAAAAAATGTACAGAAAAAGAGTGTCTATCCTCAAATTGGCCACTGTTGGCATCGGGAAAATTTTTTGTTCGGCTGATCTTCTTATAACCCATTTTATTTGGGTTTTTTTTAGAATTTCGAATACAAACGCGAACTCGCACTTTTATCTGGCGACAGAATGGTTGGATATTTTTAAATGAACTTATTTATTATACTTCTTAGTATGATTTGTTTTGAATATAAGCTTCAAAAGTAAAAATTCGCTGTTACAAAGTGTAAACCATTGTTGCGTTTCGTGTTCACTTTCCTACTGATAAGCAGGTTATTGTTCTGGCATCGTTCATTGGTTACGGAGTATTTAATACATAGACTCAGCATTCCGTTTGCAAAGCTTCGTTTCGTTAGGTGGGGCTGTTGTCGCTCCACATCACAGCTTCATAGCGAGGGTTGCGTTTTAATTGGATAACCAATATGATACGAAATGGATAGCCAATAAAATGTTATCCTTGTGACCAAGAATAGTCACACAGAATACCTGTATGGTATTTAAAAGAATTTTGATCTTCACTTTACTACTCTACATAAATATTATCTTTTTATCATCGTTCATTAACTGCTTAAGGACATAATCCAAGTTAAGGGGTCTATTCTGGTACCCCCGGTTGGGTTGGGTTCCACACGTTAACAACGGAACTCAACCCAATTCCCAACCCAACCGGGGGTAACAGAATAGACCCCAACATCGTTCTCAATACCGTAGGTTTCAAAATAATTCGGTCCTTAAGCGGTTAAATAGTTATAGCCGTTTACAATTTAGACAAACATTTCGTATTCGCTGTTGCAGAGTGCCAACCATTGTTTGTTTCGTGTTCACTTTTCTACTGATAAGCATGTTATTGTTCTGGCATCGTTCATTGGTTACGGAGTATTTAATACATCGACTTAGCATTCCGTTTGCAAAGCTTCGTTTCGTTAGGTGGGGCTGTTGCCGCTCCACATCACAGCTTCATAGTGAGGGTTGTGTTTTAATTGGATAACCAATATGATACGAAATGGATAGCCAATAAAATGTTAT